>JADDOH010015790.1:0-20753 GCA_016648135.1 Agrypnia vestita | reverse complement strand
CGTCCGTCGCGGGGGTCCAGAAGCACAGGAGATTGCAGAGGCTGGCTTGTAAATTCTCAGCCGCCATCTTTACCAAGTAGGAATCCGTATAGTGGGCAGGATAGCAGTAAAAACACAGATGAAAGCGGTCCAGAGGGCGTCTAAGTCACCGCACGTAATGTGCAACAGGTGACCGCCGGTAGCAAAAACATTTATTATATATTATCTTTACAAGTGATAAAAGATTACACAACCGCAAATTGCGTCACAAAACCAAATGGCCGTTGGCGTCTACTCTCCCACTCTCTCAACCCAACGCGCGGCGCGACTGTCGCCGCCTCACGGTAACTGTCGCAACGCGCGGCGTGCGACCGCCATCTTACGGTGCTCTGGGGAAGTAGGCCGGGCCCGCCCTAATTTAAAGTCAAAAAATAAATTATAACATGTTTTGCCTGAGCCCCACGGGGTCAGAACTGTGTCACCTGATATAGCCTGACCTTGCAAAGGCTTGTGACACAGTCAGTGGACCTGCAAGATCCTACATACTTGGAAACTGCATCAAAAAGTCAACCGTGAAGGCTCGAATCTTAATCAGGTCATAAAAAATAGAAAACGTGATTTTACGAGATTCTAAATTATACCATTAGATAGATCTCACCCAAGCGCATCCTTCGGTGGTATTTTCAAGTATGTCGGATAGATATTAATTGCGTAATAGGCGGCCAAAATGCCGCCACAAATAAAGCGCACTAGCTAACTTTCAGACACGCAAAAACATATCACTCCCATAGATGTTCACATGAGGAACACAATAAAAAATGTTTCAGCTCGCTAGGACGTCTGTAACGTCCGTAATCAGAGTTCAAAAATATTCGCTGGTGGCCCCACTCAGCCGCGCGGCGCTATCATGGCGCCGGGTTTTTTTCCATTATACGCGCGGGCTGCGTACATACAGGCGGCGCGGTCAGGCCAGTTTATCGGGGCCCACGCGAGATATTTTACTCTCAATCAAACATTTTTTATTTTAATTTCTACTTTACAATACCACACAAAGGACTCATTTGGCACATTTAAATACTTATGTATTTTTACTTCCTCGCCTCTTCGAGGCAGGACATTTACATAAATTCCATCAAAATAGCGGCCATTCTATGATAGTCCGCGGCGCTCCGCGCGATTTAAAAATGATTTTATTCCCATCGCGCGAGCATTCCCTGTATATCAAGACCACGAAACATCAATTTTATTCTGTAATTCTTATAATTTCCTGCTATAATACAGTAAACTACTAGTGTAGCAGGCAGGGCATCAAATCAATTGTAGTGTTTACTTGCTGCCAAGACTCTCAGCAACAATGAAAAAAGCTTAATTTAATTTTGTAAACACTAATTGTAAACTTTGTAAACTTTGTAACATTGAATAAACATTGAATAAACATTGAATTCAATATTACATTTACAAATGTCTTATCTAATTCTTAAATATTTCATTCTTAAGTATTTCAAATATTTCAACACTTTACAAGATAAGACCAAAAATGCAATTTCTTCGTGGAACTTTTCCAACGCCCTCCATCGGAGATGTCACACATCGCGTCGGTGCAGTATCCTCTTCAGCTAGGATCGCAACGCTGGTTCGCTGCCCGCGCCGACTATCCGCCTGGAGGCGAGGTGGGTCCCCACGTACGGCATTCGCCCATACAACGGACCTGGGCCCCAGAAGGACCAACATTCACGACTTCAGATGGGTCATCATCATCATCATCATCACGTCGTCATAATTCTACCTGTCCGATACATTTGCCTAACCCATATTTTTCGAAAGGCACAGCTCGAACATCATCTATGTATACAGTTAATTTAAGTGAATACAATGTACAATAGACACGTTCTTTATAATATTATACTTACCATTTTTGTTGACCTATTAGAGTTCTTTAAAATTGTTTTTTTTTACTTTGTGAATACTATTTGTTTAATTGATTGATATTTTCAGCAATCCTGTTTTGAAGAATAAAAATATTTTTTTTAACTGTTAGTTTTGTCAAGTAACAAGTATTTTTTTAGATAAAATGTAAGACTGATTACAATCTCTTCACAATAAAAGTACAATTTTCATAAAAGTATTATAATTTAAACCAATTTCATACATATTTCACTCTGCATCAAAGTGCCCCAAGTGATGCATCAAAGTACCCCGTTGGTGGGGCAGATTGATACAAAATCCATTTTTTACAAAACACGTAATTTTTCTTTTCTTTCGCAACCTAAACCGTTTTTTCCCTTGACATAATAATATTTATATATTCAGCTATGCGCTGAGTTGAAAATAAATTTAAAATATAATGTTTTATCACATGATATTTGCTTTTGAATTTTACTGCATCAATTTGCCCCACCTCTCCCTAATACTAACACAAGTATTCGTTTAGAAAGCCTTTCGGAAGGGTCCTCTGATACAATGTATTAGGTGTAAACATAAGTAATATGAAAAAAGTAATATAAGACACTGTTTGGACCAATAAGCATAGGCTAGTGGAAAGCAAAGTCAGAATATATATAGAAAACATGCACAAGAACGAAGCAAGAGCGGACACGGTGAGAACTAAACACCTCCTCAGAACTACCGAGATGATTAACACCCATGGTGGGCAAGACCCTCAGAAACAGATTACCCATTGCGGAAATCTGCAGAACCTGCGACGTACAAGATATTGTAAGATGGAGCAGGCAGAGATAGCGTTTCTGGAGGGACCATGTCGAGAGAATGGAGCAGACGAGACTTCCCAGAGCCTTTATGCGCGGGATTCCAGACGGGAGACGACCACCAAAGTGATGGAGAGAGAGCTGGACGTCCTCGTCACAAGACCAGGACTGTCCTGTCAACACAGATCAAGAATCTAACAAAAGAAGAAGAATAAGTAATATGTTTTTTTTTTTTCAAATTTTAAAATACGCGCCAAAAGTAAAACAAATTGGTAAGGTTATAGTCGAAAGAAAATTTTCTGCTCTACGAGATATTGCGTTTGTTTTTACGTAACAATCATTATTTTATTTAATTACAGGCATTCTAAATGGAATGCAGACAAACGTGAGCACTTTCGCCACCTCCTGTTCACCTTCAATGAAGGGAATAATTCTTCGCGTCAAGACCAGAGATGATTTAAATCGCAGAGACATCGAAAAACTTGTAGAAAATTGGCAAGAAGTAAATAATAAAGGAGAATAAATTATTTTTGTTATAATTTTTTTTTGTGTCCCCTTATGTTATGTTAACACACAATAAAAAAATTTACCTGCTAGTGTAAGAATAGGGAATCAGCTGGAGTGTATTTTTTTATATTTAATTCTGTAAACTGCCTCTCTTTGAAGCAAAGGTCTTGAAAGACTACTCATACCGCTTCTATTTTAATAGACATTGGTAGATAAATAACTCACCTTTATATAACAGAGCAACCCAAGAAATCATTTGCACGTCTTCAAGTAAAACACATAGAAAACAAAATATTTTTTATTGTAACGAAAAATGGTTATAGGTAATAAACATCATCCTTCCTAGCTTTATTTTTATATATACTCTATAATTCATTTATTTTTTCTTAATACATTGTGTATAATTGGGTCACCCCAGATTAAGCTGGGAGAAGCAACAGAAAAATGTGTATGAAAACGGAATGCGTCTAGATTGGTTGACTCATGCAGAAGCAGCGCAAGACAGGGGAACATGGAAACACCTCGTCGAGTCTTTGGGCCCCCGGCCCTACTAGGACGAGGGGATGAAGATTATGATAATTGTCTTTACCGCTATTAAATAGCATTGTACATTTCGCCAATTTTAAAGTGATCAATAATATTATACATATAATATAATGTACAATAAGTACCAATATTATTTTATATGTTTTTTTTATTTCTTAAGTTAGTTTATATTACATTGTATATTAACAAGTATTTTACACTTTACTTTATAAAATCTATTACTACTATACTATCCATAATAACCTACATATTTACATTTACCTACATCTAATCTATTGTTCAATATATAATACATCTTATAATGTGATCTAATCTATGGTACAATCTATAATATATTGTATAATCTTATTCTCTAAAATTCTATACTTTTTATAATAATTATAGTATTTATTTTTAAATTCATTCATCTCATTCATATTCTTCATGTTATCTGGCATCTCATCATATATTTTTTCATCTCTATACATAAGAAAATTATTTTTTCTTATATGGTAATCTTATTCTATTCCTATTTCTGTTATTATAGGTAAGTAATTATTATTACAGGTAAGTATTAAAAGTAAGTATGTATGTACATCGTACATCACAATTTTCAATAATTTTGTTCAAAAAATATTTTGGCATTTTATTATTGAGGATTTTATGTACAAATATGAGAACGTTATAAATAAGTATATTTTTATTTTCACCCAATTGAGTGCTATTTTCATTTCTTCAATTCTGGTGTATTTACTTTTTTTATGTGATTTTCACTGCCCTCTTTTGCATCACTTGTAGTTTCTTGATGATTAATTCATTGGCCAAATACAAGACTGTGGCACAATAGTTTTATATATTAAATATTTATTTTATAATATATTTTATTATTTTATTGTTTTGTATATTAACTCTGCACTATTTTAACTCAATTTTTTCTCATCCTTTAAAGAAAAAAATTTTTTTTATACATATTCGAAATTTGCAACAAAAATCTTGATAGAAATCAGTTATTTTTTGTAAACGTCTACTAATTTCTGCATTCAAATTGACCAAATATCAAACATAAGCCAATATTGAAGCCATAATTTTTAAGATTTTTTTATTGTTGCCATTTTATTTTTACCTTTTTCAAACCTGTACTTACAGTTTAAACGCAAGGATTTCATTACAGTATATGTAAATTTCCTTAATTAATTTTCCTTAAATTATAATATAATCTAAAACTACCATTTCAAAGACTTTCATGCTTTTATGTATTCACTTCACAATCTCTTTAGGGTTTTTTCTATATATTTTTGTCCCGTTACATTTTTTATACTATCCGGTAGTTAGTTGAAAAATGTTGGTATAACGCGCTGTTTGTTCCTATCTCCGTAATAATTGTTTGTTTTTATTATATTTCTAATTTTTTTTCGTTATTTGTTTTGTCTAATATTCGTGTTGTACTAGTGTTTTAAATCTCTCATTCTCGTATTCTTCCAGTGTCAGTTTATAATAAAGTTGTTTTTGAATCGGTAAGATTTTACACATTTTGAATAGGTTTTCCTGTTGGTCCTTACATTCTTCTTTTTGTTTTTTTCCTTGCTATAGTTTTAATTATTCTTAGTTGTAGTTGTTTTACTTTGTCTAAATATGATTGGAACGTCAATCCGTAGCTGTTTAAGTCATAGTTAACAATTGAGTCTACCAAACTATAATATAAGCAATAGCGTGTGTGTCTTGGAATACAATATTTGAGATGAAAGAATTTACCGAGTAGGGTCCTTAGTTTCTTACATGTGTCTTCTATGTGATGTGTCCAGTTGAAGTTTTTGTCCATTGTTAGTCCCAAATATATATATTTGCCTACATTTTCTAAGTGTTTGCAGCTGAAATCTTTGTAATTATTATGTAAGCAATCATAGATAAAATAAAATAAAATAATTACAATAAAATAAAATAGATTTTATTTGATTATATCTTGACATTACTTATAGAAAGTTTATGATACTAAACATATGTTGTGAAGGGTTATCAATCACGAACTATAACAATCTTATTGTCCTGAGAATAGGCAAAATATCATTTTAAATTCTGGTTTGAGTTTTCTGGGGTATTCTGCCGTATTTCTACCTTTTTGGCCGTTAGTTTCGGATCCTATCGACTTGATGTTGTGGTTGATTACTGGCTTGCAATAGGGTGTCGAAAACACATCAGCCCTGATGATGGACCCTGCAATGGAATCCGAAACTTCGGTCAGAAAGTTCGAAGAATGACTGTAAACGTAAGAACATCATTTTAACATTTAACTTTTAAAATAAGTAACAATAATTTATTATCCAGAGCGACTATTGTGAAAAATGTTGTGACACCAGCGAAGAAGCTATGAACTTGTATTCCGATGCAGCAATCTGCATCCTACGACCAAATGCAATCAAATAATGCACAATAATATTATGCACCGAGGTGTGGAGAATGGCTAAATTTCTCTCACCTGGGCCATCTACCGGCGCAACCAGGAAGCAGCGAGTATGTATTTTTATTGCAGAGGTCGACACCATGACCTGGTATTGTGTTACATACTTCCTTTATATTCCCGATACTTTGTTTCCTGTCACGTGAATCAACACTGCAGTGTTGCACTGTGCAACGGTGATCATCACACTTCTTTTAAATATTTAGGTATATTCATTTAAACTCATATGCGTGTTTAATTTTGTTTCTTTATCAATCGGAACAAATTCCAATAATTCTTATCGTAGAAGTCGATAGTTTGCGTCACCTACAGCGATATTCTTAGAAAATACTGTGCATGCATGCGTTATAAAAATATTTGTCAAGAGATTGATAATTTAATATTTATAGAATATCGTAAATATAGCTAAAATGTGGTTTTAAACTGTTGAATACAAGTGGTATTAAGAAAGAAATGCCGTGTGCGATCCATTTTAAAATAAACATCTTACCTACAGTAGTAATATTGTTCGGATAATTTTTCTTTTATATATTTATTCTCATTTCTTAGTCCCATTCCATTAGTGAAGCATTAGTTTAATTTAAATCGATTATTTTCCGAGTGTCTCATGATATGATCATATTGCATTTACCGGTCAATATTGTTTTAATGATTTATTATTTTTTCTTATAAGAATAAGAATAAGAATCTGTCAAAGGAAGCAAGACTAGCGGTACATAATGGCGTTCTAGTGCCAACCCTAATGTATGGAAGTGAAGCCTGGAATTGGCAAAAGAGGAATGAAAGTAGACTGAATGCGGTAGAAATGCGGTCACTAAGACGCTTGTGTGTAAAATCTTTGGTCGATAGAGTAAGGAATGAACAAATTAGACGTGAATGCAATGCTGGCTGTAGTGTGTTAGATAGAATAAAGAAAGGAGTGCTGAGATGGTTTGGTCATGTGGAACGTATGAACGAGGAAAGGATGGTTAAGAAAATATATGAGGCGAATGTTGAAGGCAACAGGAATAGAGGGCGTCCACGAAAGACCTGGCACGATCAGATACAACAAGTGTTTGAGGATGGCCCCGTTAAAAGCCGCAACAACCGTAGAACTTGTATGAAAAGATGTATGAATGTGGCCGAAGCAAAAATGGTGTGCCAGGATAGAAGAGTGTGGCGTTCAATCCTCTTTGCCTACCCCTGCGGGGAAACGGCGTGATGGTTAGTTAGTTAGTTAGTATTTTTCCTTTCGCTTCCGGATGCATTACATTGACGTTACTATTGATACCATCAAGCCCTTTTAATCTATCATATTTTTAGAAGTCATCTGTAGATCCATACCACCATATCTCAAATGCTTCAAGTCGCATTAACATTGTTTCAGTTATTGTCCACGATTCCGTTCCTTATAGGAATCTATTTATTTTCTTCAAAAACAGCAAAATAATTTTGTGGTGACATTATTAATATAATTAATGAAAATAACTTAGTTTTCACCACTTTTGTATTGTCAACATGTTTTATTTATTAGGTACCTACTGTTTGCTTTTTTTTTAGAAGTGTTTTTATGTATAATCTTGTTTATTTTTAAAATATGTTTTCACTTTTTATTGCTTATTTTTATTTATTATTATAAAACTTTTTTTCATCACTTTTCTCTATTTTTAAAAATATTTATTTTTACGTACGTGTAAATATCTTTCCCTATATATTATAATGTCTAAAAATCCACTAGGGTGTTGATAATAAATAAATATAATTAATGAAAATAAACTTGCTTTTCACCACCTTTGTATTGAAAATATCAACATGTTTCAGAGCCCATGGCCCCTTCGTCAGGATACAATTGTACTAACAATACTAAAAATAAAAAATATAGACAATAAAAAAACGTAGGTACTAACTAAGAGGAATGAGCTAACACTGGACATTTTTGAAAGCAAAATGTTGAGGCGTATCTTCGCACCGGTTCTAGAAAATGGACTTTGGCGCAGACGTTACAACAATGAGCTCTATACTCTGTTTAGAGAGCCAAACGTCACAAAATTTATAAAACTGGGAAGACTTCGGTGGCTAGGGCATGTGGAGAGAATGTCCGAGCATCAAGCACCAAAGTCGCGATAGGGCGAAGAAGCTTAGGAAGGCCAAAATTAAGATTTCTGAGATATTTCTGCCTTGGAGCTTCTGAATTGGAGAGAGTTGGCACTTAACCGAGATGAGTGGAGGAAGACTCTTGAGGAGGCCAAGACCCACCAGGGGATGTAGAGCAAACAGTGGTGATGATGATGAGACAATAAAAAATTAGAAATAATATATGGGAAATCAATAAATAATATTTAATTGATTGTAGTTATTTTTATATAGGAAAAACGTTGAGAAATTTTAAGTTAATGAATACTTAAGTGTTTAAGCAGCAATAATTATTCCGAACTTGCAAATCATTTTTTGGTTATGGATAATTCTTTTGATGTAAGGGTGTACAAATTTTACATACAAATTATATAGGATGACAGTTGGATAAATTAGAAATTTTGGAAATTAGAAAAAGTGTTAATAGTAAATTGAATATTATAAATAACCAGGTCCTATATATATACAAAAAGCTATTTTTTAATGTTGCTTTCATATTAATTAGTAATTTATTATTTATGTTATTCCCATATATATATATATATATATATATTTTTATTGGCTAATATTCAATATTAATTTTTTTATTTGTTGGTACACATTGTATCCTGATGAAGGGACCGTTGGCCCTAAAACATGTTGGTATTTTCAATAAATAAGTAGTGAAAACAAAGTACATTTTTATTAATTATAGTAATAATGTCACGACAAAATCATTTTGCTATTTTTGAAGAAAGTATTTTCAAAGACTTCTTTTTTTATATGTTTTTTTTACAATTATTTATTTATTGAAAATAAATATATTAGATACATATTACATTGAATATAGACTACATTATTTATACATGTTTAACTGTCCCCGGTAAAGTAGGTAATTCTTGTGTTTAGGGACAGGAGTATGATACATAAGAGCATGAATGGATAAGTATGTATAAGTTAATAATAGAACAGCGTAGAGAAATACAAACATCATAAGATAAATATTAGTGACTCAAGTATACTAATTATTTTGGGGTATCGTTATTTTTTATAATTCTAACTATTTTTATTTTAATTACGTATATTCTATTTGTTTTATGTATTTCTTGAATTTTGTTTAGTTCAGTTCAAATATTCATCGGTAATTTTTTTCGCATCCGCAATCCCGCAATTATTTCCCTACTGACCTAAAAAAAATGTGTATAAAATTGTTTTAAATATTTCCATACTTAGTCGCAGTGTTAAATATAGTTTCCGACAGATGTCAGGCGAAAACAAAACACACAACAATTATTAATCGGAAATCGCTCCGAGCAACAATGCGCGTACACAAAAAGTGTTTGCGTCAACAGAAAATTACTATTTCAAGGAATCCGGAGATCATCAGCTCCGCTCGCCCCGCAGTCACCTGCGGACGGAGCGCTGAACAACCCGAGCCGCGCGGATATCGGGCCGAAGTTACTCTATCGCGTATCAGTTATCTCGTCAGCGAAAGATAACAATGAGTCAAACACTCGGTGCCAGCCTGTTCATCCTCACCAGTGTCTAGAGCGACGTCCGGCCAGCGCCATATTGAACGGCGAGCAGTCCACGAGACGCCGCATCGCCCGCTGAACGTACCCGGCGGCAGTTTCGATTTTCTGTTCCGATTTGTGATCCGTGCGGTTTTTGATCGAGTGCCAAAGCAGAGCGGCACAAGCGCTTTACTCTGTTTTTTATTTCGTGACTCTAACAACAAAATGGATCCAAAGATGGCGCCCCCGCCGTACATGCCAGGTATGAAAAAAATTCGTAATTTTATAATGAAACGCTGTCGTTTTCGCCGATGTTTCGGGCGAGGTCGCGAACAGAGGCGGATCGGTTGCATTATTATGAATTAAAGATATATCTTTCCGTGAATTCATACTCCTAAATATACAACTAAATGTCTAGTTTTATCATAAGTATAATACTAATAGATACAGATCTAGATAAATATATTACATACCTACATATTTATAACCACTCTCCATATTTTTTGTCCTGAATTTTTCTATATTAGTTGTAATAAAGCTATTCCACAGTACTCTTTGTATTATTTTTTCAATATCTCTGTTGGGCGTAGGGCACCATATGGGTTTGGGAGCTATTTTTAATATTAACACATTTTTCGGTATAATTGAGTGTCCGTATTCCAAATGTCAATAACCCCGCTCGTATGTAATAAATGAGTAATTACAATTTAAAATATCATAATTATCATATGTTTGACATATCAGCCTGGATTACCCATTTTATCCGTATTTTTACACGTATCTATGGATATGTGGAGCGCCCCCACGACTGCCTGACCACCAAACCATAACACAACGAGGTAAAACCCTGACGGGCCGTAGCAGGCGAGTACTCGGGGGCGCAAACCCGTGGAACGCCCCCACGACTGCCTTGCTACCATGATTCCCGTATTAATAGTTTTGATGAGTATTATGATCTTTTGCTTTTATTTATAAATTATTTTCTTATAAAATATTTATTTTGAGAAAAATTGTATATTTCCATATACATTAATTCTCTTTTACCTTTGAATAAAATATCGCGCTGTCTATAGTTCGCGTATCGTATAGATCTAGGTGTTAGATTTGTAAGCAACCTAACATTTCACGATCACATAGAGACGATCAGTGGTAATGCTTTGAGAATGTTAGGATTTGTTCTGCGTACTGCCAGGGTTTTCGAGAATACCCGCGTACTCAGAACTCTTTACAACTCCTTGGTGCGGAGTAGACTCGAGAGTGGCTCGATGATCTGGGGGCCACATGAGGGCAAGTACTCTCTTATGGTGGAGAAAGTCCAAAAGAAGTTTCTGAGATATCTCTACATGAGAGAGTACGGGCATTATCCTTGGCTTTACCCAACCGAGTTTCTCCAGGGTATGCTTGGCTACAATAGTTTAGAGACTAGAAGGAATGTGTATTTGATTACACACTTTTATCGATTGTTGCGCGGTATGATCGATAATCCTGAAATTATGCAGAGCATTGGTTTGTATGTTCCTGATAATTACACTAGACATCGTCAGCATAGATTGTTTCACATTCCAATATACAGGACCAACCTGCCGATGGTTATGCCTGTTGGAAGAGCCACAGCTATGCTGAACAAAATCGCTTTGGGTATTGATATATTCCATGTGTCTGAGGGGGTTTTCCGAAGCGGGATTCTCCTACACCTTTGACCAGATTTTATGTTATTTTTAATTTATTACATATTTTCATTTTTGATATATACTTCCTAATATGTATGCCTTAAACATTTTGTTTGTCATGTACATATTATCATGAAATAAATTGAATTGAATTGAATTGAATTGAATCTGTCAAACTTACTAAGGGAATAATTAGGATTTTTTAAATTGTAATTACTCGTTTAATATTTGCGGGCAGGGTTATTTTGTGGCATTTTTGGAATCAGTACACTCGATTATACCGGAAAATGTATTAATATTAAAAAAAAATCCCCCAAACCCAATTTGTGCACTTATTTACCCCTGTTTTATTTCCGTAAATGGTGAATGATCATTAATGTAACTAAGATTGGATATTAAAAATTCATACAAGTTTAATCAAATAATTATATCCTTCCAAAAATTTAAATTAGATAATTATTATTACATATAAGTATAAACATATAATAATATTACCATACAAATGTAATAATTAATGAATACCTTATCAATAACGTCGCTTAAAATATTCATACTCTCGTATCAATCACTAATCAATAAAATTTTATGAATACCATTTTGGCTTTGGAATGTTATCGTAAACGTAACGTAAATACATGACGAAAATGTACACTTCGAACAATTTACTTACCAAGCTAATACGTTTTTCTGCGGAGATAGGCAGATAGGATAGAATACCAGACCCTATCCTAATATATAATAAGATTTATATATAATAATTAATAATAATAAGAATATCCTAAAATACAACTCTTTCATCGTTCACTTGCATTATCGAGGATTATTTAATGTTCTAACAAGGTCACCCCCAATATTTGATTCAACTGATAAAGTCAGGTCTTTCGCGGACATCCTGTCTCCGACGTACGCTTCATACGTTATCTTTAACATATTCACGTCATTCACATTTCTGTTTTAAGGTTAGGTTAGGTTGAGTAAAACTCGGTTTCTTCCCCCAGTTTGTTTAACAACGCCCAAATTTAAATTAATTTAAATAACGCAACAAAATTACGCCCCATTTTTCTTTTTTCATTTCGATTTGTGAAGAGCAATCAAATAAATAATAAACAAACAAATAAACAAATTCCTCACTGTTAAACAGAAACTAATGAAGAAATAGTTCTAAGTAAAGAATTTTGTGTATATAGCAAAGTGAAAGCATCAATAGTCGTTTTCTGGATGCTGGGTGAAAGCATCTCCGAGAGCCTTCCAAATTTCTCTGTCCATTGTTATTTCCACGCTGATTTGTTCACTGGTTTCATCAGTGCAGTGGAATTAGGAAGACCTGACGGCTTCTACGTTTCCTTCGGATGTTACGGCCATCCCCTAACGTAGAAGCCGGCCACTATTTTCGGAACAATATTACAATATATCGACGGTCCGTACATAAAGTAAGACATCTGCAAAGCAATTTTATAAGAGGGCCGTTTGAAGTTTGACTCTACTTACTAACTAGCCAACTAACTAACCATCACGCCGAGAGGATAGAACGCCATTTTCTTCTATCTTGGCACATCGCTTTTTTTTTGGCTACATTCATACAACTTCTCATGCAAGCTCTACAGTTGTTGAGGCTTTTAACAGGGCCATCCTCCAATATTTGTAGTATGTGATCATGCCAGGTCTTTCGCGGTTGCCCTCTATTCTTGTTGCCTTCAATATTCGCCCCATATATTTTTTAACCATCCTCGCTCATAGGCATGTTCTACATGACCAAACCATCTCAGCACTCCTTTCTTTATTCTGTCTACCACACTACAACCAGCACTATATTTTCCACACAAGCGCTTTTGTGACCGCATTTCCACCGCATTCAGTCTACTTTCATTCCTTTTTTTCCTCAATGAGACCTTTTCTTACAAAATGGGTGTATTTGTCCGCCACGTCAATTTTTTTCTCTTAACAGTTGATATTTTTAAATTTTGTACTGTGTGGAACATTATGTGTTCGTACAAAAAAATAAAAAATGCATTTTTGGTAGATATCCGAGTTAACGTAGGGACCGTCAATACTTATTAGCCCAAGGAGTCTTCAAGGTAATTGATTTCTAAGAATTCATAATACGTAAATCATTTTAATAGTTGTAAAATAATATATTATATATGTACATGTTGCAATGTTTTAATAATGATTGAGGAAAATTGGAAACTTCACATTACTAACGGGGTATATATAAGCAATGCGATTATGCAACTATATAAACACATTTGTAAAAAAACTTCCTCGAGTCTTCTACATTCAATTTTAAAGGAAAGATATCCTTTACACTTTGTGTAAAATGTCAACAATTAAGGAGATGAGCTACATCAAAGGTTGCATTTATTTTTCAATATTTCTGATTTTTTTGTAAAACGTCAAACAATCGTGAAAGTTATTGACATCTATTGAATATTAATGATTCATTCACTTTGATACAAGTGAAATAATATTATTTAGAACTTGAAAAAAATGTGGTTCGAATTTCTTAATGGTTTTAATTATTTCATTTGAAAAAATATATGATAAAAATCTTGTAAAAAAATTATATTTCAAATTTTTGCAACATTTTTATCATTTTATTCGACTTGTATTAAAGCGAATGAATTTTTCATAATCGATATAAGTTACTGTAAAGACAAGTAGCTCAAATTTCTTGCAAAAAATAGTCAGAAATATTGAAAAAAAATGCAATCTTTGATTTTGCATATCTCCATAACTATTGATATTAGATCATGGTTGCTTGCAATTTTTTGACTCTATATCGAATCAAGTATCCAACTGTAAACTTTTTTCTTCTGGCTATCAGACACACTGTATAAGTGTATTGGAGGGTCAATTGAGCGCCATCCACCCCTTGGTTGTCCTGGGACATCGGCTTTGTTGTCCTGGGACATCGGCTTTGTTGTCCTGGGACATCGGCTTTGTTGTCCTGGGATTTCGGCTTTGTTGTCCTGGGTACGCTGGGCACTCATGCAGGGCTGTCTTTACATTAAAATACTAACAAAGAAATGATATGAAGAAAGATCGACTATCCTAATTTCGAATGTCCATCTGACTGTCCGTAACTCGTTGGAATCAGGCTGCACATTTACAACAACAACACAACTAGCCGCTAATGAGGCCCGGGCGCCCGAGTGTGACGCGTCAGTCAGCGCGCGGCCCATATTACAAGCAAGGGTCGTTATTTATAATTAATTATGTCCTGGGTTTACGGCTAATAAATGATTAAACATATTCAGTAATGTATAGTATGATGGAGTTACGAAAAAAGGTTATACGGCCAAGAATTGCTTTCTTAATATTTTTCAGGTGAAATTTAAATTCCTAGTCCACCTCTTGCCAGGCAGAGACCTTAATACTTAAGTACCTGCTGATAAAATTGCTTGTAGGAGTGTGTACGTAATACAGCAAGAAAAAAACTTACAGTCATACACACATTAATCTGCACCAAGAATCGTTCGATCATTTGAAGTCGTATGATTAGAAAGGTACGTTCATAAGTGTGTATGAATACATTAATGATTGTTTACACAATGATAAATGACTCATTAACAATTTTGAAAGTGATGCGTACATACCTGAAAGAAGTATGACGTCACAATTGGAATGCACTTAATGACAGGGTCGCATCAGCTGGGCCAGTAAAAATAGCGTTTTGGTAAAAATAAACATAATTATAATTAGACTGTATTTCTCAACTGCTGGTTCATCATCGGTTGTTCTTAGTATTTGATGAAGGCTGTCGTCTCTCGCGATTGTGAGTCCTCAGATGACTGGAGAGTCCAATCTTGGATCCAATAGTTCTAGATTCTAGAGGATCTTAGGCATAGAAAGGCAGCAACTGAGGGAATTATTTTTCTATTTTTAATAACCATTCATACATTCTTATCCCAATTATAATAATTTCGTTGTCTGTCCGATCGTCTGTCTGTCCCCGTAACTTCGTGTAATGTCCATAACTTATTTAAAGTATTTTTTTTTTATTTCTTTTCTTTTTTTTAAACTCAGATCTATAAATCCTTGAATCACTCCGGGACAGTAATTTAAAAATAAAAAATATTTACTATTTTTTTTTAATTGTATCTTTTAATAATTTGACCTATAAAGCCTTGCATCACTCCACTACAGTAAATTTTTTCTTTTTTTTATAGTATTTTTTTAGTAATTTTTTTTTCGTAGGAACCGACATGTAAGTATCGTCATTTTTGACGGGTTATAGCTAGTTATATACTTTTATCTACTTTTATTCTGCGAAATGACGTCTGCATTCCTTTCTTGAAGATTTTTATGATGTTATTATATTTATAGATGTTGATTTTCTGTACTTTTCACATTCTCTGGTCGATTATTGTATTCTTTTAATCCTTCGTGATACAAACAGTTTGTGTATTTCTTTTATTTCTATTTCGAATTCATATTTTGCCTACATTTCTTCTATTGTGTTATAACCTAATTTTTAAAGTATTATATCATTCTATCATGTAATCTTTTTTGTATAAAAACCTTCATGTTTATCCTTAGCCCTTATTCTACGGTAGTCCAATTTAAATCTGTTAATATTTATTTTAGTTTTAGAGTATCTATTTCTCCTTAGAATGACTTGCGCTCTGTTTTTTGAAATTGCGTTGCGTTGCGAAAAAAGAAGACATAAATTTTTTTTTTTTATGTCTTCTTCGTTTCCACTCCTCCACTTCTGTGCCTCAGTTCGTTTTCTCCTCCTGATTACAGCGTGTTAACAAAAAATAACAACAAAACAAAAGCAACAATATGTTGGTAGGTAATTGTAAATTGAAATTTCACCGCTACGACGTTGTTAATTGTTTGTATCTTCAATTTTGTATTTTTGAGTGATAGCTGTCCGTGCATAACATCTAGGACAATTTTGAATTTTTGTTATATCCGGGACGTTTTTTATCCACGTTCGGATAATCGATAGTATACTGAACAATATAGAAGTGTATGAGGTATTTACTATGTAATGTTGATGTAGATGTTTAATATTCTCGACGCTATTACAGTCAGTCCAAATTTGTTCACTCATTGCTCATTAGAATGTGCGCAGCGCACATATTATAGGTATACTGTAGGTATTGAATTCAGAAAGAACTTCTTTACCCAGAGGTGTTTTTTACTAGTGGCATAGTACAATCGGCCTCTGACGAATCTGTTGCAAGTATAATTTTTTTTTACTATTAAAACATATTAGTAGGTACATACATTTGTTTAGCGACTAAATATTTGAATAAAATGATATTTTAACAATACTTTTATATGAAAGTATGTTCTAAGAACACGGTTACTGGATTTGGTCCCCAGAGATATTATTAATTAATTAAATTATAGAAATAAATTACCGAAGCCTCAGATTCGACTGTGTATATAGAACTTAAAAAAATTTGATAATTTGTGGATGTTTTTATGATAGAATTGGTGAACGTTGCATTGCGTAGTGTTCACTTAAGCCAGAGATCCACTTTTCTCATATATAAATAGCTTCGTCTCTGTGAGACTTCTATATTTTAATTAATAAAATAATATTTATTACACCTATATTACAATAATGACTTTGTCGATACCTTTCATCAGCCTTAGATGAAGAAAATAAATTTTGATTAAAATTGAACAGAATATTTTATCACTAATATAATGGAAAACGACAAACAAATTTAACAAAGTTTTAAAAATGGTTTAATAATAATTATTATCAATGTGTTAAATTTACATTAAATTTAAAACAACAATCCACTGCGCGCGGTGTACATAACTGATAGCATGTGTCAAGTGCGTTTTTGTATTACATTAAAGTGCCATGACCAAAAAATCGACCTATACCTACCTCACTATTTACTGGGACGTGAAGGGCTATATTATTTTTTATTTTCATTTATTTTTTATTTTCGATCAAGCGAATATTTAGGACTCTTCGAACGTGGGAATTTTTTGGTCCGTATATCCAGATTTCGACGTAGAAGGTAAAGTACTTCTCTGTAAATTCAATGCTTTCGCGTTGGGTACTTACCTACCTAAAAATGATTAAAAAAGAATACATACGTACCTGGTCCATAAATGTATAAAGTTCATTATTTTAACCCAAAATAGGATTAATGAAATAAAATTGTACTCCTTTCTTTTTCCCAGCCAACTTACACGCAAGATTTACGCGTATCACAAAATCATAAAATAACATATAACCTCCTAAAAATTACCTCCATAAATGCATTTTATTTACTTAGCACGCTTTCAAACAAATAAACTTTATAAATGTCAGAAGGAAATGGAATCAAATTTAATTCTTTCTTTTCTTCCTAGTGAACTGTACGTATTATATACGTTGTAATAAATGTTTGTACTCTATTTATTATTTTATTTTTTACTATTGTAGGTCTAAGTATCGTAGACTACGTTGTAATTTTTTTAGAAAAATGGCGTTGTTTAAATTAACAAATATTTTCATTATGTGTGTTGGCACTGTGTATAGTTTAAATCATCGACGCAAAAAACTTCCCCTCTTCTGCGCCTAATGACCACGCCCACATACCCACCCGACTGTAATCTCCACCCCACTCCTCACGTTATCCTTTAGCCTTAGGCTTAATATTAGTAATATTACTGAAGATGATCGTTCTAATCTTTATAAATAAATAGTGAAAGTAAACAAAGTTTTAATTTATTAAAATGGCCTTTCACAAAGTTACACAAGAAAATTTCAAAAAAAAAATCAATTTATTCATATACCTTTATAGTTTCGCGATACACATTATCGCGCAATCTAGTTTTATAAATAGTGTATGAATAAACAATAGAATTACTGTTTTATTACAGCCCGAACAATAAATTGATTACAGTGGAGAACGGATTTCGACTTGCGAAAAATGTAAATGAAAACAAAAAGATCGCAAATTTAATGCTCAAGCAATATAGTTATTCATACGGAACTAATTTGCTGAAATGTAATTGATTGGAATAGCGACGGAGTTCCAAAAATAAAAGGAACTTAACAGGCCTTTCGTACGCCTTTAACATTTAAAAAAAATTGAAGAACAAGGTACCTATCTGTATTTACATCAAGCGAATATGTTTAGCATCAAAGTTTTGAATACCTATTAACATATTTCCATTGGGTACGTTCTTGAGCCAATCTAACGCACAACGAGTTAAAAACCAGGGTTTGTGAAAAATAAATATTTCTTAAAATCGCGATAAAAAAAATTTACAATAAATTTTTCTTGTAGGTAGATATTATTGGGCTCATTCGATATCTATCCCATTAAAACATTAACTTTTGTCGAAAATACCTACTAGTGAACCTACAAAACATCGCATTTTACCTGGAGTTTTTCGATTCCCTAAACATAACTTTTTTTTTAAGATTCGTGCATGTAAAAAGATAGATTGGTAGCAAAAATTTCGGCGGCAAAAATGCATTTTTTAAATATTTAGACAGATACAATTCCTAGCAGTTAGTGCACGGGCGCCGAAAATATGCTTAGGTATCGTTTGTTGTAATAAAACACAACATGTATTTTATCGCTCTATTATAATAATTTGACATCTGCCTTACACAAGGAAATATGTTTTACCTTAAGGAAGTGATCGAGTTTTATTACCTTTTTTTGCATTTACCAAAAATTTTACGCAAAGGCTATATATGTACTCTACCCACACGAGTTGCGTTAACACTTCGGCGAATTCAATCGAATTTGGTTCATTGCCCATGGGGTAAAATTTTCACAAAAATGTCGCTGCATAATTTAGACTAATAAATTAAACTGATTCCTGATTCAGGGCACGATATATATACATAACATGATATTTAATAATACTAACCGTACACCGCGGGAAATAATAACAATTCATAACGACCCTTGCGTGACCGCGCAACATGATCCGCGTGTCACACTCTATTTATCTAAATTTGTCCTTTCAGCAAGTTACGGACAGACAGCGAAATTATTATATTTAGATACAAGTGCAACTAAAATATACCTCTCTTTTCTGGCTATCTACTTAATCACTAGGAAATTTTATATATTTATTCACAGTTTTGTGAAAATTATTGTCAGAATCTTGGTACAAAAAATATTTTTTTTTTACAAAATTGTTTGATGGTTGGTAATTCAAGGTCATAATTTTATTAAAATTAAAGCGTAAAAAATCAGACTATACGTGGAATCCGACTATATTATTTCAAGTAACCATTTTAATAGGAAATGATGACGCGAGTTCCCAATGCGGTAAAACCCTCATTAATATTTGTTCTTTTTTGTTTCTATAATCTGGTAAATAATATATTAGGTCCTTACATATGAAATTGGCGTTTAGTATGGGAGGAACATAAAGCCGATTTTTTTTTATTATAATATATTTATTTAATCAAAGTATGTACCATTGCTATCTATGCACTTTTGCCATCTCATAGGTAGTTCATCGATCCCTTTGCTAAAAAAACCATTCGGACGGGAATCAATAAAATCTTTAAAGGCGGTTTGGACTGCCCCATCGGAGTTGAATTTTTTCCTTTGCAAGAAGTTATCCAAATTTCGAAAAAAATGGTAATCTGTTGGGGCAAGGTCCGGAGAGTACGGTGGATGTCTTAGACATTCCAATTGAAGCTCCTCTAATTTGGTAGCCGTCTGTTGTGCAGTGTGTGGTCTAGCGTTATCATGAAGCAGCAGTGGCCTAGAGCGATTAACCAGCCTCGTTGTTTAGCAGCTAGCTTTTCCATCATGGTTTGCAGTTGCTGACAATAGACATCTGCCGTAATCGTCTGGCCAGATTTAAGAAAGCTGTAGTGAACGACACCAGCACTAGTCCACCAAACGCTCACAAGTAACTTTTTTGGAGTCAATTTTCGCTTGGGCATGGTTTGGCTGGTTCGGCAGGGTTCAGCCATTGCGATGAGCGCTTCCGATTATCGTACAGGATCCACTTTTCATCACAGGTAATGATTCGATTTAAAATCCCTTCATTATTGTGCCGGTTGAGTAATGCAACGCAGCAGTCAACGCGCGTTTGTTGATTTGCTTCACTCAATTCGTGAGGTACCCACCTTTCAAGCTTTTTTCACCTTACCAATTTGCTTCAAGTGGATTAAAACAGTTTTATCACTAACACCGCAGCCTGCAGCTAACTCGGATGTGGTTTGCGGTGGATCCGCTTCCACAATAGCCTTCAATTCTTCATTATCAACTTTGGTCTCCGGCCGTCCACGGGGCTTGTTCTGCAGGTCGAAATTTCCAGAACGAAAACGTTGGAACCAACAACGCACTGTGTTTTCTTTTGCGGCACC
>JADDOH010015789.1:0-57980 GCA_016648135.1 Agrypnia vestita | reverse complement strand
ATGTATATGTCAAATATAATTAATTACAAAAATACATGTTTCTAGAGCGTGCCGAAGACACTTGTAATTGGGATAATGGGCATAGTCTTCACTATAATGTTTATTATCAGAGTATCATGTACCTATTATCCTGTTAGTTTCTCTAATAAATAAAAAATAAAAATAAATATTGGCTTGCAATACCGCACCGAAATCAGTTCGTGTCCTAGTTTGCGTTAGATTAAGCACTGGCTTGCAGTACCGTGTCGAAATCAGGGTGTGTATCGTGTGGTGGATTTTTTAAATTTATTTCCACTCGATCTTACACAAGCCAGGATGTTTTCACTTTAAATAAGGCATCATTCAATGAATCAAAAAAAAATATTAACCTTCGTTGAAGCCTACGTAGATTCCCTCAATCGCACCTGTTGACAGGTTCAGTCGGTTCGACCACGTCTCATACCTTCACTGTGCTAACATCCCTAGGACGCTTTCACCCTTTGACAACCCATAAAATAGCCTAAGGGCGGTTCCTTGACGAGGATGCGAAGCTGGAAAGTTTACTTTGTTGTGGCGAGGCTCGAGTTAACAGTTTGTTAATATCTTGAAGGTGATGTTGGCTGGGTTTGCTCGCAACCAGGAATGACAGCCTTATAAATTGACTGGAGTATGTGTGGTAACAGTGTCATCATACCACGTTTGCAAGAAATATGATACGTACAAAGCAAGTTCTCTTCTCAATTTATTATCCGCTAGACAGACTTTGACAAAATATGTCTTGAACTCGTTTTCGTAAAACATTATTTTATTTATAAAAAGTAGTTGGTTCTAGAGTGCCACATCAATATTTTTTTAATTATAATAATTAATATTGATAATAAAAAAGTTTTTAAATTCTAAAAATATATGTAAATCGTTAATGGAGTTCTGGTACCGACACTAATATATGGAAGTGAAGCCTGGAGCTGGCAGAAGAGGAACGAAAGTAGATTGAATGCAGTGGAGATGAGGTCCCTTAGACGTATGTGTGGTAAATCCATGTATGATAGAGTAAAGAATGAAGATATTAGGAAGGAATGTAAAGCTGATCGTAGCATAATACAGAGAATAAAAATAGGGTCGCTCAGGTGGTTTGGGCATGTTGAGCGAATGAATGAGGAAAGAATGGTAAGAAAGATATATGATGCAAGTGTTGACGGCGCCAGAAAGAGAGGGCGACCACGGAAGACGTGGCATGACCAGATTAACCAGATACTGGAAGATGGTCCTGTTAGAAGCCTGAACAACCGTCGAGCTTGCATGCGAAGATGTATGAATGTAGACGAAGCGAAAGTTGTATGTCAGGACAGAAGAGTATGGCGCTCTATCCTCTCTGCCTACCCCCGCGGGGAAACGGCGTGATGGTAAGTAAGTAAGTAAGTAAGTAAATCGTTAATCCGTTCCAGTAACAGCCTAGAACCAAATTTCTCTTCAACACGACAAGTTAAATACGAAAAATATATTACAAAATCACAAATGTGAAAATAATGTACACAAATTATCTACCTTATCCAATAAATATTTTAAACATCACAATAATAAGTCGAATAGGAAATCACGACACGTCTGTAAGCGCGTGTTATTTTGTGTCATGTCAGGCAGTATTATTTTCTCACTAGGTTAACACGGATATACCTAATTGTATCACATATTGTAACAGATATTTCATGTAGCTCTGCAGTACGAGGTAACTTAATTAGCTTAATAACCTGAACGAATGAATTCTTCAAGAATTATATGATTAGGTATAAGAATAAATTATGAAAACACTGTCAATTATGAAACAGAAGAAAACCACGTGCATTTCTTTATATTCGAAATATTCCATTAGAGAAGAAAAATTGTCACAGTGTCAGGGTAGAAAATGTCAAATTACCAGTTAGAATCAGAAAATAAATACAATATTTTGAAGTCAAAGATTTTTATAGTTTTGAAATGAGATAAATTTTTTATTATACTTGTAATTGTTAAGTACCTACGTAAGAGGTTCACCACAGTTTAAAAGTTATGTCAAAAAATGATGCGTCATCAGTATGTCGTTATAACTGATTTTTAACGGAAAAAGTAGAGAAATGAATATTAAAAAAAATTACATAATTAAGAAAATATTTTTGAACACGAAAAATATACACTTTATTATATGAATGAAATATTCAATTTTTATCATCTGTAGTTTATGTGATTCTTTGCCATGTATTTCTGATCTCGGGTCAGATATACAAGGCAGAATATCCCAGAAAAATTCACTCAGAAGAACCTGAATGGCCGTGAAATCCTGGGAACATTTATTTATGTTATAATACCTTTGCATTAAAACCCCAAAATTAACTTTTTTCTTGTTTGATTTTATTTTATTTAAATTTATCAAATAAAATATGAAAATAATTAAATAGTTAAGACAGGTAGCCGCTGTTATAAATAACCACGTTCAATTTTATTATTCATTTTCGATTTATTATTTTTTTATATATTTTGATTGTCTATTTTTCCCTTCTTGATTTTTTATTTTTTAGTTAATATACATTGTATCCCGATGAAAGGGCTATTGGCCCTAAAGTTTTTTGATATTTTCAACGTATAAATGGTGAAAACATTTTTATTAATTATAAAATTACAACTTTTGTTTGATCAATGAATGGAGATGTTTAAAATTTTTATATTATAATCAAAAGGTTTGAGCTTTGAACCTTTCAAATTTCAATGCTTTTGTTATCAAAAGCATGTTCACTTTCTAAAAATAATTTTTGCTCTCCGAAAAAATGTTAATCCCTTTATTTTATATTATCCCAATGAATTTTATTAAAAAAAATTGAAGACATCATTTTATATGCTTTCTTTGCTTAACTTCATTATTTTTACTCATTTTAACATCACCCTTACAGTTTTCAAATTTACGCTTGTTTATCTAAATTTTAATTATAATATAAATTTATTAATTTTAATCGAAATAATGATCAAAACATGTCGAAAATGATTTAAAAATGCTAAGTTATCCAATTTACGTAAACGTAAAATATTTTAGAGCTTTAACTAGTCGGGAAGTTGGTGAAAAATCATTTACAAGAATCTTCTGTTGGAAGTTTTCCGGGATATTCTGCCGTGTATATATGACCTCTCTGGCCGACGTTTCGAATCCCATCAGCCCGAATCCAAAACCTCGGCCAGAGAGGTCATATATATACGGCAGGATATCCCAGAAAACTTCACACAGATTCTGAGCGGCCGTGAAAATCTGAGAACATTTCACGTCAGCTCTGATGATAGACCTTGCAATGGGATCCGAAACGTCAGCCAAAGAGGACAAATGTACACGACCGAATATCCCAGAAAAAAACACACATAAGATTCTTAACGGCCGTGAAAACCTGAGAATGTTTTTTTCATTTACAAGATTCCACCACAAACAGCAAACAAAAAGAGTTAAATAAAAGCATGTAAAAAAAGGGTCGACTTCTACAGGATCAATGTTACATTATACATGTTTACTCATAATTTCTTATCTACATTATATCGATATATAAAATAGTCACTGTAGATATTCAAAATTCATTTTGAAAATCTACAGTGACTATTTTATACATCGATATCACATAATTTTGAATATCTATAACATTAGCGCAAAGTTTATCTATGTTGGGTTTCTATAATAAATAATTAAATGTCATAGGCCAATATAATACAATATTTTCGTATGAAAATCAAACTGTTGAAGGTTTTATCTGATTACTAACATTAATTCTTGATAAATCATCTTACTTTGATTATTTTTTATTTGCTAATCTTTACTTAAATGATGAATATATCATTATATAACTTAAAGACCTTTTAATACATTAGAATATTTCCATTTAAAGTGTATTACTGCAGAGGTCATTAAAACCATATTCCTTGACATGTCTCGCTGCACCAACCCTTATCTCCGCGGCAGTCTAGGTATAACGTCAACTGTCAGGAGTGACAGGAGCTATCCTAAACCTCCCCTAGCTGCCACCCGTCTCTTCGTTCTCCTACGTGACCCTCGCACAGGGTGCAGCCGCCAATCCACGACCCCTTGGAAGAAAACTTATTATAACCCAACCCTTAGAAAAAAATGGAAAACATTCTGTTTTAAAATAGTTTTATTTCTTATTTCATTTTTTTACGACAAAAACTTTTTAATTCATAAATCTATAGAAATATTTCCATCGTTCAACAAAATATTTAGATACCGCTTGTAACGGAAAGGCAAAACAAAGAGAGAATTAATTTCTATTTCAAAATTTCACTTAACCTTGCCTTCTCCGAGGGGGGTATTAACATTCTCCAAAGAGCACTTTAAACTCGATAACTCAATAATTATATAAATGATTACTTTCTTATTTTTTGAAATTTTCACGGAAAAAGTGATGAATATCCTTCCTTTTTTTGTTTTTCAAATTTTATAACATTGAAAAATATGGTTTTCGGTCTAGTGATCTTCGCGCTGTACATACTCCTACGCGTTTTTATACCGTACCCATATTTAATTATTGTGCTTATTATTTGTTTAACAATAACTAATGCACAGGATAGACCCATGATACAGATTCGAACGAGGGAAACGGCTATACTGCGCTACATTCGTTGCTTGCGGCATTCGAATAAGAAAGGTCTGGCGAGGCGATTGGGTTCGCGTCACCCGTCACGAACTTTTGATTATCGTTTGTATGTTTGTGGTCTGGGGTATTTCGATACCCCGCTTCGGACGGCTTGGAAGTTTTGGACACTTAGTGCCAAAAAGGTTAATGCCTACGCCAATACATTTTCATGTAGAGTTATTTCATAAGAGTGACATATCATACAAAACTTTAGTTTAAAAAATATCCAACTCGGGAAATGTTAATCAAAACAGGAACCCGGCATCACGTTTCATCCATTTGGTAACTTCACATAATATGATTCTAACAATAGTGATAAAGATAAATCAAATTATCATTATCATATAACCAATTGTCACGGGACGAACACTAAAACAATTAAAAGTCTAATTATTATTACCAAAAAAATTCACTAACATGAATTTAATTAAAGTACTGTTCTGAATTTTACAATCACTAAATGTCTACAGAATATTTCACATACTTATTATTACACTTTTCCTTAATTTTCACTAAATAACGTTGTTTCTTTCGCTTTGATCACGTTCTAATAAACTCCGTTCAATGTTAGCACGTAGAAAAACTTATTGCCCCGGTACGGAATTCCTTTATTTATTGCCGCTGGTAGCACTAACGCTGGTCACACTGGTTGCTTATATCGCGTCACGAATGACTGATCTCACTGGTTCGCGCTACGATTCTATCGCTGGGATGTCGCACACGTTATCTTTACGAATGACTGGCTCTGCGTTACGTAACGCCGTTGTATTTATAGGTAAATTTCTTCGAGACGTTTCGAGAGACTTTTGGATCTTTCCAGATATTACAAGAAAACCTGTTCTAGACGTTACAAAATAGTTTTTATGCATTCGTGCATAATGTTATTGAATATTCGAGAGAATTTGGTCGTATTTCAGTTTTCAGTAGGTTCACCATCTCATTACAATATTATTGTTTTTAAATAATTTGTTGATATAAAAATGATTATTAATAAAGAGTACATTTTACGTAGTATTTTATTATAATCTATATCAATATCGTAAGCGCCCACCTTTTCGACGGCCAACAGTAAAATAAGCATTCAATGTGGCTTCCAATGTGAAGATACGTTATGGACTAAAGTGTACCGATAGCAAATTTTGTGATCATTTGACACGTTAACCTCTTTCCATTTAAGGAAGACAACCGAATTAGTATGTATAAGCCGTACGTACGACGCACGTTGTTTCGTTGTGTTGGTGTTCATGGGTATAAACACTGTTATGTTCATGTTGGTGTTCATGGGTAGAAACAATGTGCCTTGGCACGCACGGCTTACAAGTACTATTTCGATTGTCTTTCTTAAATGGAAAGAGGTCTACAGCAGTGAAAATTAAAAAATTTCGCGTATTTTACTACGCTTATATTAGCTTCACTTGTTTCTTTGGATGAAATCTTATAATATATATTTCATCCGCTTCCTAAATCTCAAAAGACTGTGCTAAAAAATACCTTCGGGAACAGTGGTGTAACACAGTGTTTCGAGCGAATCGACATAATTTTAATATGTGGTAAAAAAAATATTTTTTCAATACAGATGAGAGTTTTTAAAGGTCCCTTTATATAATTATGTAAGGTAAACACACATATTTCCAATATTTTAGTAAATTATCATAGAATCATGGCATATCAAATTTGCGTGCGCTCACGCCGACGTATCACCAACTAAATTCAACGACGTCGTCGACTGCAGTCCGTCTTTGTCTAACACGTGTAACGCGACTCTACCGTGCTATTTCAATATAGTTTTCTCTTTCACCGAAACCCAAGCAACCGCCTTCTCTGTCCTATATGAAATATGGGATATTGTTGTACTCTTTCTTGCTCGATTTAACTGCGACGTGCAATATTCTGCTCTTTAGTCATTTTGGTGTGAAAATGTCTATTCGATGATTACAAAAAATGTGACGTTTTACTTTTCGTAAATAAGGTAGATATTTCATGTTTTCTATGACATGTAGACCTACGTTACACCACCGACACACGGGAGTTTGTCCCATCATTTTTATTTTCATCAAACTTCGCTTAAGATTTACAATGTGTACGTGTGAACTATAGTGCGGTGCGCGTATTATAAAAAGCAAGACAAACCGACAATTCCTTTTATCAATCATTTTTACGGTTGCGAAATGAGAAGCATGGAGTTTCCAAATACTCGTATTTCTTTTACAAAGCATTGGTCGCCAAAATACATTTATTCGCGGGGCGGACAAGATAAAGCAAATTGTGCATTTATATGATATACGCGATGTTTTCTTGAAAACTTTCTATCAGTGACGATTCTATGGTTTATTGTCGGTGCTTCGCCAAGATATTGGATTCTAGAAGCTGCCTGGCGAAGGACACATGTTGCGAAATTCTCCAAACCAGAAAGGAATAAAAATATCGTAAACTGGCGTAAGTTTTTATTTTTACAAAGAAATAAAGGAAGCCACCGTCTTAAGGAAGGTACGCTCGGTGCCATAAATGTGTATCGGTTTATGTTTATGTATATTGGGAATATAAACCTTAATATCGCACAATTGTGCATTTAAATTCATTTTTCCAAGTTGTTTAATAGTATTGTCCAATATCTTATTACAGCACTTGTTCTATGCTATAAATATAAATTTTAAAAAATGTTCAGAGTATGTTCAAATTTTTCAAGAATACCTACAATGATGAATACCTACAATACCGAAAAAATATATATACCTGGGACATAAGATAAAAATGAACAAAGAAAACCAAACACAAGAATTACCAAGACGAATAGGAATGAGCTGGGCTGCTTTAGGCAAACCCAAACATATTTTCGAGAACAAAGAGATCCCAATTTGGCTAAAAAGAAAAGCCTTCGAATCATGCATACTGCCAGTGATGACGTATGGAGTGGAGACAATGGCCCTTACAAATAAAAGTGTAAAAAAGTTCAAATGCACGCAACGATCCATGCTTGGAGTAATTTTAAGAGATAGAATAAGAAATGATGAAATTAGGCGCAGAACTAGAGTAGTGGATATCGTGGATCGTATAGCGAACCTAAAATGGCAATGGACAGAGCATGTTGTAAGGCAGGATACTACAAGATGGACTTCCAGAGTTCTAAAGTGGAAACCTAAGGAGAATATAAGAGGCGTCGGATGACTCAAAGAGATGGGCCGACGATATAACCACTGTGGGGGAAAATAAATGGCTACAATTAGCAAACAAGGAAGGATGGAAGGGTATGGAAGAGGCCTATATCAAGCAGTGGAGAGATGAAGGCTGAAGAAGAAGAAGAAGAAGAAGACCTACAATATTGGATTTTATCCCCAACGAGAACCCCACTTATCAATATATATTATAGATGTTCCATAGAAACGAAGCTGTTTATATGGAAAAGTAGGTATGGAAGTGGAAAAAAAATGTTCATGAAAACAGAATGGGTCTAGTCTGGTTGATTCTTGTGGAAGCAGCGAAAAAATTTACGCTTTCTTCAAATCATGGTATTTTTATTATTGTCACGGGTGGGAGGTGGGAGATATATAAAACACTCGAAATTGATTAAAGTTTTATTAATTAAATAAAGTTACTGGAAAATTGATTCTTAATTCACATTAATTTTGACCTCATCATTCGTCTGTGAAACACTTGGTATTAATCTTGGTACTAATCTAGCTACTCTCTTAATTTATTGTCGCTGGTCACACTGAATTTCCGCTTCTAGCTTGTCTCTGGTTTCCCTGAACTGTCACAATTAACTCCTTGTCTCGATGATATCGTCCCGCTTTTATGTTTTCTCGGTAGTTTCGCAAATATAGTAGCTTTTTCTAGACGCTTCTACTTATTTTAAATTTACTGTGAAATGTCCAGAGTGCTGATAAATCCATGATTATGTACAATTCCTTATTTTTCTATAGTCTCTTTACAATATTTATAAACTTTGATATAACCTAATCAAAACTGTCGCAAAAACTCGCGTCTACAAAATTTAGTTCAGAATTAAAATGAGCGTTTTTGCTCAGTTTGATCCGTTTGACTCTCCCACTCTTAACCCCGCGCCGCCCCTGTCATCTTCCGCCCCCTCTCCTCTCGACTCCACTCCAGAAGATCACTCCAGCCTCTCCAGGTGACGGGGGAATGTTCAAGTAGGAACGACAGACGACACCTCTACCCTCCGTGAAATTATTCCTTGAAGCTTTTCGTTTTATTGTAATTAGGGCTCAAGGGTTGTTTTATTAGATCATGCCTTCGTTCTGTAAAAAAATGTGGGAATATTAAATGATAATTTGAGAAATTATCCATAATGGATGATTCTACCCTTACAGAGATGAATTATACTTATATTTTGACCACCATTTAATTAAAATAATATTTCGTTTATTACCCTTTTTTAAAACAATCAGGTAAATTTATTTTACTATTTTAAAGGTCTGATAAAAATTAAGATATTGATTTTTGGGGCTGAAAATCGAGCTCAATAGGCTTCTTTCTTGGTAGACAAGGGACCTAAACTAACATATTGTCAAATAAATATATAATTTTAAAAATAATAGATGGCCTATCGAAAATTACTATGGATAAAAATGAACAATATTCTTATTTGGAAATAAAAATACTTGCTTAAGTTCTACCTTTTTAATTTTTTGAGACGCGGTTCGCCTTATGAGGGCATTATTAATCTACATTTATCAACTTGTGAAAAATATTGAAAATATATGCTGTATATAATTTTAAATTATATTATTTTACATGATATTTAAAATTATATAGCATCTCTTTTCAATACTTTTCATATAAATACAAGTTGCTGAATGTAAAATATTTGGATTAATAGGACCTATTAATATTTTTATTAAATGTATGCTGCAATAACAATGATATCATAATCATAACATAATCAAAAATATAATTCTCGCCAATTTTAGGTCACACTTTGGCAGTAATAGCTACGAGCATATAAACCGTATTATTTATAAGCGCGTTTCGAATAAATTATTTTATAATCACCTGACGCTTGATTGGATATTAATAAAAATTGGTGGAGCGTATACTCATGTACACGCGGTAGAATTTATTCTTCTTTGGCGTGATTGTGAGAATTGATATTTATATATTAGTAAAAAATATACATTCATACAATAATACGATGTCTAGGGAGATACTAAATAAAGTTGGTTTAATTAATTGATAATACTTAAATATAGTTAAATTATTAATATTTGTTTGGAAGTGGTACAAATACTAAAATAAGAGATAAATTTCTTCGAATCGACACCTTACGACAATACGATCTTATTTAAAAAATTCCAAGTGCCTATCCACTTTCATGTTTTATCGATTTTTGGCCTAAAACGGTTCTGTATTCAAAAGTTTCTAAACCATAGGTGCATTTTTGACAGCAGCATTAAATGTCGAATGAATGAGTGTGTCTTTTGTTTTACAAACGAATATCTACCAATTTCGTATTTTTTGCAAAAACATCGACAATAACATGAAATACTAATACGCACCCAAAATTGTAATTCAATAAACAGTTCTGATTTTCAATTCAATAACCAATCGTTCAACAGATATTGAATTAAGAATCTTTGTGATTGGAACTCAGTTCAAGATGGTTGACAATACAAAATTTATATTACTAGAACGCGTTTATTTCAAATGAATACATTATTGACAGTTTAATGGATGTGCACACAGCGTGCGCAACTCATCATCATCATCTTCACCCCTTTATCCTAGTAGCGTCGGGGGGCCAAACACTCGACAAGAAGTTTCCATATTCCCCTATGTTGCGCTGCTTCTGCGTGAGTCAACCAGTCTAGTCCCATTCTGTTTTCATACACATTTTTATGTTGTCCATCCTAACTTAATCTAGGGCGACCCACCGGCCGTCTTCCTTCCGGGGTTACCAGGAGGATTCTTCCTGGTAATCTTTCTTCTGGCATTCTTAGCACATGGCCAAGCCACTTCATTTGTGATTTTTCTATGTGTAGGTGTAAGGGCTCCATGCCGAGTGTGAGCCTTATGTAAGCACTTCTCACTCTATCCATCAGTGTGACTCCAGCTACCCCCCTTAGAAAACTCATCTCGGTAGCCTGGATCCTTGCTCTCACTCTCTCCGTCAGGATCCAAATTTGATGACCATATATTGGAGTGGGCCTGTACACAGATTTGAAAACGGTCAGTTTTGTCTTGACACTAAGCTGGAATTTTCTTATCACCGCACTATATAGAGGGCGTAGAACGCCGGCTGAAGCTCCGATTCTTCTGTTTATTTCACTTCCCTGCCTCCCGTCACTAGAAAATTCCACTCTAAGGTATTTGAATTTTTGCATTTTTTCATGTAAGTTATCAAAAGAAGATTACTTCAAAAACGCGACTGAAAAACATATAAATAAAAAATTTTATGTAAATAATTTGATTCGATACAAGATCCTATCAACTATTCTATATAAATTTATGTGTGTAATTTTTTTATGGGGTCACCTACACCCTAGTCACACCAAGTTCTAGCAATTCAAATCTTTACCTACCTGAAGTATACAAATAGTATTCTTATTCCCAATATTTTTTGTATTTTGAAAAAATATATGTACCATCAGAAGAAAAATGTAACATATCCATTAAATTCAGAGGAAAATGACACTTCACTCCAATGTATTCCATATTCAATATTGTATTCCATTTCAAATAATCTTTAATTGTTCAACATTAATTAAATTAGTAACAAGAACCTACCACTAATTTGTTATTTTTTCTATTTTCAATTAGTACCTCTCCACGAAAAAGTAACATAATAAATAAATTAAGATGAAATCACTTTTGTGAATATTGTATTTCATTATATTCGAGAACACTATAGTTATTGCGATGTTGCGAGTTTTTCAGAATGCTAATTCGAAAATGGATATATTAAGTTTGCTATTATTATAAAATTTTCAATTTTTGTTCAAATATTTTATTTCCATAGAAAAGAATACATAGAAAATATTTTCTTTACTAATTATATTTAAACAATAGGAGTGCAAAATACCCGGAATTGAAAAAAAACTTTAATTGTGAAAGTGGCTACAACATTTAGGTATATAACAACATGATGAAAATCTGTATCAGAATATTATTAAATTTTAATTAAGTTTAATTATAGAAGTCTCATAGAGACGAAACTATTTACATGAGAAACATGTATGAAAGTCTTTTTATAGGGTGGCCCAGGGCTCACGACCTGCATGAGCTGGCTTAAGAGATCACCCTACATAATGCAACGTTCACCAATTCCATTGTAAGAATATCCGCACATTATCAAATTTTTGAAAGTTTAATTCCAAATCTGTAAACCTTCCGTTTGTTTGAAAGTAATATGCTAGAGATATCTATTGTCCATTCTCATGAATTAGTTGATTTCGCAACTGGTAACTATACCTCGATGTATCGGTCGTTAGCACTAGGCCATCGTACAAAAAGACTTCCATACATGTTTTTCTTATAAATAGTTTCGTCTTTGCGAGACTTCTATAATTTAGTTTAATTAAATAATCATCTTCTGGAGACAAAATCCAGCAACTGTGTTGTTAGAACATACCTAAGTGTAAAAATATTATGAATATTATATATAATATATTTACTTATTAATAATAGTGTACAGAGGAAAGTGAAAACTATTTTATCGTATTTGAACTTATGAATAAAAAATGGAGGGTACATTATTTATTAAATTTTAACGATCCGTATACGGCATTTTCCAGGGTTCAGTTTTAGTAGAACCTTATATTTTAAGGTTAGTGTTGCTTGTGTACAAAATACTCTTTAGTCAACATAGGCTCTAAATAACAATGATGTATGCAATTTGATCCAGGCCAATGATAGGGGTTGGAGGAAAACAAAATTAGAAATGGAAGACAATTTCATCAAAGGATTAAATTGATGAAATTGGAAGAGGTGGGGAGGTCGTAGGTGGGTTTTTTTTGCGCAAGTCCTGATGAGTGATCATCATCACATGGCTACTGCATCGAGTTCCAAGAAGAGCAGTGCCTCTCATCATCAGGAAATAGTCTAATGAAAATTTAATAACACTTAAATCACGTTAAGAAATCTCTTTATTTGGCGCAGTTGAATTTGTTTTTACTCGTAGCGTCTGCTTGCTTGCTTTCCTGTCGAAAAAACTTTGGATCGATTTTTAACCCTTTTTCCGTGATCCAATCTAGCTGAAACTTTGCAGACAGACTCGTGGCGATAATCAAGAAGATCTGTCAAATTTTCGTAATTTTTTTTTAATAATTATAGTATAATTATGGATTTTTAGAAATTTTAATGTTTTTTTCAAATCGGAATCATCGGCGGCCCGATAACGTGACGGAATATTTAAAATTTAAATTACTCCGTCGGTAGGTATAATAGGTACTTCACTATGAATTTCGAAAATTTATGACAATTGGTTCGTTTTTTTGGGAAGAAATCAAATAATAAAGAGATATTTTTAGAGATTTCTGACACAGATATTTGTCTAGACATGTTTTATTTTCAGTCAATCAATTATTTAATTACATGATGGTAAACTTAATTTACAAAGAAAGGGAGTAAAATAAAAACTTGGTTTTATGGGTTAGTTTTTTTTAAATATAATTAAAATTTGGTTGTTTATACTTATTTCGGTACTCGGAGCAAACGTCTTGGAGTGACATCTCCGAGACGCGACCTCCGCGGGGAGCCGCGACTCTGGGGAAATATTTGCCTTGCATTCCAGATGGAGGAGGCTGCGCAGGGAGGCTGCGGCTCGCCGGAAGTGCGGAAACAGGAAATACGCTTTTCCATCTCGGCCGCATAAGAAACGGAGAGGAACACTCCGGCATGATGGAACGTCGGACGAGAAGAGGAGAGAGAGACGGCCGCCGCGGAAAATTGTTATATATTGTACACTCGCGAGATTGAATGCGATCTTCAAATTCGGAAACTTTCAAATAAAATACCGCGGAGAGTAGAGTACGCAGCATTATTTAAATGAAATACACAAAAATAACCATATATTTTTTTTTCAATATTTATATAAAATAACCATTAAAAAAATATTTTCACGTATCGTGGCTGCAGGATGAATTAATGAAAACGCTGGGATTTAATACAGCATTTATTTATTACTGAATAATTAATTATTCAAACGTACAAGGTCTCTTATCACTATTAAATGTATCACTCATAAATAGACACTTTATATTCACTTTAACACTTTGTTCACTAGAATATTCCATCAATTTCCGCACTTATTATTTTCGTTTCTGTTGTCAAATTACCGCTCGCTTGGCACCACTGGCTTCTCGCAACTCGCCGCTACCGCTCGCTTGGCCCGCCTGACCCGCCGCTCGCGGCTGCCTTCGCTTCTATTATCGCCGTCAACGCGCACGGAAAAACAACTCACTCCTTACTTCCGTGTGTCGTATTTATATTGGTTAAATGCTGTTATCTAGAAGTTTCTAGTGTTCATTCGCAAGTTCTCGTAAATTCCAGATGTTCCTGTAACGTTACAGACGTCTCTCGAAAGTCGGAGGTAATTCCAGATCCTTCGGTAGTATTGTGCCAACTTCAAACAACCGTCACTTAACAAAAGTGTGTGATTCTTTTTAGCCTCGTTACAATATATTAAATAATTGCACAAAATTATTTTCACAATCAAATTATTGTAAACTTTTGCATTTGAGGTTAAAATATAAGTAAAGTGAAGACGTTTTATATTGTTGATGGACTTGGCATTAAAATTGTAGAGATTATTCAAGATGATCATTAAATTAGGTTTAAAACACAAACTTTGTTCCCTCTGCGTAAGTTAATACTATTTATATATGTTGCTTCTTAATTTTCAAGAGTAACAGAATATCTCATCGACAGGTGAAGTATTAAACTTTAATATTTCACCTGTCGATGAGGAATTTTGTTCCTCTCGAAACTTAAGAAGTACAAATATTATTTAACTCACGTAAAGGAAACAAAGTTTGTGATTTTTACCTAATTTAATGAAGACCTTTTGTTTATCTTTTGCGTGTAGTTTTCTGGAATACTCTGCCTTATATATCTTACTTCTCTGGCCCACGTTTTTCATTCTATTGTAGGGTCTTACATCATGAAGTGATGAGTATGTGTTGATTTTTTTATTTTTTTATTCGGTCATCCAACAGGTAGACATAATTGCTTGGTAGGACAAAATATTGAAAAAAATAGTTCAATTATTCCCACAATGATGACACAGATAGACATGATTATAGACAAGTCAATCTGATATGAATGACAGATCTAAAAAAATTATAGTTTCATTTAAGTGATTATTACTAATTTAACTTTATTATAAACATAAAAAGGTTCTTAATGTATATAATTCACATGGTCAGGGAGAAGGAAGAGTTTCTAGTAATGTGAAGTTAAAATATTGGCTTGCAATACTGTACCGAAATCAGGGTCCTAGTCTGTGTTAGATTAAGTACTGGTTTGCAGTACCGTGTCGAAATCATGGTGTGTCTGTGTTAATTGAGTGGTGATACCGTATCGGAGACATGAAGTTGTGTGGCATGATGTCACGTTTCGTCTACTGAGCATAATCTTTTATTACAAAAAACCAACAAACTTTTTCAAAAATCACTTTTATGAATTTTTCACTAAGTATATTATTTTTTTAAATTAATTAATGAACATGTTTTCGTGATTTTTTTACCATGAAAAATCTTCGTTTTAAACAGAAAAAATCTTATTTAATTAAATTATTTAATAATAAGAAATTATGTAACTGAAATCATATAATTCTCTACGTTATATTTGTGTGAAAAATATTCACGTTTTCCTATATCATTTTCCATGTTTCTGACTATGGAAAATGAAAAAATCTGTTCTGATTAAAAACGGTGACATTTCCATCCGATAGATTGAAAGAAATTTGAAACTTCACTACTGTGTAAATGTATCACTTTGAGATAAGTATTTCATATCTAGTCGGAAGATATTATCACTTTCACTAGTTTTGGACATTCTGTAATAAGTTTGTTCAAGTAATCATTTTTCCTTCGTATACTGCTGAAAATAAACACCTTATTAAAAAAAAAATATTGTGGTAAGTTTAGGGTGTATATACTCATGTGTACCATTATTTAAGAATAATAAAAAAATGGGCTCCAGAAGCCCTAAATTCTTTTAAACGTAACATTTGTAGAATTTTTTTCAAGATTTCAGGAGTGCCTGCCGAGTTTGTATTTTTACTTCGTGGCGTCTGCTTGCTTGCTTGACAAAAAAACTTTGAATGGGAACAAAGATTTGGATTTTCAACCCTTTTCCCGTGATCCAATCGAGCTGAAACTTTGCAAGTAGACTCGTGGCGACGATTAAGAAGATCTATCAAATTTTTGTTAAAAAAATAATAATTATAGTATAATTTAGGATTTTTAACATTTTTAATAGTTTTTTCATACAAATCAGTAAGTTGTATGGAGATTTCGACACATATGGTAGACACAAAAACCGAAAATGAGAAAGGGAGTATTGTAAAAACTTGGTTTTTATAGGGTACTTTTTATACAAATATGTAATATTAATTCCTTACTCGACCATACAAACATCCTCACAAATTGTTCCTAACGATCACATCCCCTTTCATCTCTTGTCAAACTAAATAATCTCCAACGTGAACATGTCCAAGATAATATTTTTTTATTAACCTCTTAAATTATTTCCGCTGTCGAAGATTTCACAAAGCACGTTCAGAATTCGCAAATGCCGGCGATCATCTCGGCATAATTTCAATTCATCACCAAACAATTTTCGCCCTGCCGGGTGATATCAGAACGGGGGGATGTGATGTTTACTCATCTCCGAGATGAAATCTCGCGCGAATGTCGGTCCGGAGGAGATTCAAGCCATGTATTCACTAGGGGACAAATTATCCCTCAACAGCACGCGCGGCATAGAGTCTACGTGACGTTGCAACGTCGTGTACTGTTTGTTCCACGACGTCGCGCACAACATAGCGCGGCATTTCTACGTGCCGTGGCAACGTACCCATGCGCACGGTACCCGAGCGAGCTCACTGCAACATTCCGCGAAGCGTCAGTACCACGTGGTATGTTTACAAGCGAATACGCATGCGCTGTATCTGTCAAGATGACAATGCGGGGAAACGAAAACGTTCTTGAACTCATCGAGCTGTATCGATCGAAGATCGCATAGAATGTTTGTCCTTCTTTCTCTTTGCAGTAAATAATTTCGCATTCTCCTCTTACTTTTCGATAAACTCATTAACATAAACAGATACGTGGCTGTCATCATATAGGGCATGTATTTCCGCGACGTGTGGATAACAATAATTATTTGCAAAAAGGACCTTGTTTTTAATAATATTCAATTTACTAAAGTAAAACCTCGTTAATTTGAAATTGCGACCCAAAAAAACATTTCGAATTGCGCGTTTTCGCCAAATGAGATACCGCAGCTGTCATCCATAACCTCATCGGGTGACGTTTCCGCGACAAGATATGCGAGTCCCGGTGTGTACACGTCAAATGACCGCGTCATTGTCCCCGAAACATGAGCGTAGATGTTGATGCGACATGCCGCGCGGAATGTTTCGCGATTTGTCCCCTAGTGAATACATGGCTTCAACCCTTTGAGTCGCGCCCTGACAAACAATTTGCGTCGGCGGCCGGGACAACTTTATCCATTAGCGAGGTAAGAACAACGTAGATGGATTTTTATTGCCTCAGATAACGCCGCCGGGGAGCGCGCGCGGCGCTCAAAGGATTAATCTTTATCTGTGAGTGAGGTCTATCTTCAATCTTGATACGCCTGCCTATTCGTTTTATGCTTGTGCTAGTGAAATTAAAGGTAAAACCTCGTTATACAGGGTGTCACATAGCTAGGGGCAAAAACTTTACAGATGGATTCAAACAAACATGACCTAACATCAATTAATGTATATTATGGATATCTCACAGAGACGAAACTGTATTTTATCATTTTTATGGGAAAGTAGGTACAGAAGTCATTTTATGGTATATATAGGACTTACGACCGATCGTATGGTAGGCTTAAGTGATGACTTTACACATATGTAACGTTCGCCATTTCCACCATGATAGAATATACCATGTCTTACTAATTTTTGAAAGTTGTATATATTTGGATTATATGACACACATCACGTACGTGTTGTAACAACCTATTATACCGGCCTGTGACAGCCATTTTCCTTCCCCCTAAATCCCCACAGATGTCGCTAATTATTTTTGATATCGTTAATGTCCATCAAATGAGACTCCCACAATACCTACTTTCCCATAATAATAATAAAATACAGTTTCGTCTCTGTGAGACATCCATAATATACATTAATTGATTAATGATATCTCTGTGACAAGAAATCCAGTACTACCGTTTTGAAAGATTTGAACAAACTCAAAAATATTCTGAATGACCTAACATCATTAGGGTTGAAAATTTGCAATATCAAAGTTAAAATATTTTTTCAATATTTCTATATTCAGTATTAAGTTTTTGAAAAAAGTTGATCTATGCAAAAAGTAACTTATATTGATTATGAAAAATTCATTATCAAGGCATAAGGGAAGCAGAAAGGGGCGGAGACCCACCCTATCCCGAAACTATTATGGAAGTGTCTACTTCCTTATCAGTTCCTCTCAGCAAATCATCCCTTGAGTTTATTATTGATCAAAGTTTACAATCTTCGACTTTCTATCCCTTTCTGCATCTGTTGGGTTTCAATTTTATTTAATAAAAATAATAAAAAAAGTGAACATATCACCAATAATCAAATAAATAAAAACAATACCTTGATATCTTTATTATCACTCATCATCAACATCATATCATTATCGAGGCATGAAATCAGCAATAGCAGTAAAGTTTTTTCTACCTGCTATGAGCTACTATCATCAGTCACTAAGGCGCTGTGTGGAAAATCGTTGGTCGATAGAGTGAATGTACAAATTAGAAATAAATGTAATGCTGGCTGTTGTGTGGTAGACAGAATAAAGAAAGGTGTGCTGAAATGGTTTGGTCATATGGAACGTATGAACGATGAAAGGATGGTGAAGAAAATATATGGGGCAAGTGTTGAAAGCAACAGGAATAGAGGGTGTCCGCGAAAGACCTGGCACGATTAGAAGATGGCCCTGTTATAAGCCTCAACAATCGTAGAGCTTGCATGAGAAGGTGTATGAATGTAGCCGAAGCAAAAGCGGTAGCCAAGATAAAGGAATATGGAGTCCTATCGTCTCGGCCTACTCCTGCGGATAAACGGCGTGATGGTTAGTAAATTAGTTATGAGACACCCTGTATATGAATTTTATTTATTTTTTGAGAATTTAAAAAAAAATATGTATAACTATCCACATATCATTTATGGCAGTTTAACATGAATTTTCATAAAATATAATACTCCCTGTTCCCGAGATAACAAGACTCATCAAAAAAATGTTAATGTTATCCCAGCACAACATAAACGGGACGTTCTCATTTGTTTATTCGTAAAGTTTTTATGAGAAAATACTTCTGTCGAATATCAATATTTCTGTTGTTAAATCGCAAATAATAAATTTTAATAAATGGACATATTGAATAAAGATAACAGTAGATTTCTACAAACTTATTCATTACCAAACTTTAGTGCACTAAATTAATGATTTTACTAAGTAATCTTAAAAGTAACTACTCGACATTGCTCCAATTTGCCCCGCCGTATTGCCAATGTGGGTTAAATGTCTCACTGACCTAGTAGCGAGATAATAATAAATAAATAAAAATGAAATGATCCATATTATATGAGGTGACTGAAAAGAGAAGGCCGCTAAAACTTCGATAATAACGTGAGAATCTACATGTGCATACAGCCATAATAATAATAAAAATAATTGGATCGTTTATACAGCGCCACTGTCGCACAGTGGTCGGAAAAGACAATCTGAGCGAGCGAAATTCTTTTAGTGTTTATTTGTATTCTATACCCATTAAATAATAATAATAAACCAATTTAAAATATATAAAAAATAAAATAAATGTAGTATTGAAAACTTGATTATACCGCCTAACCACACTTTATATTTAATTCTAAACTTGTCTTTATGACGTCCCCAATTGATCTACTTTCGACGTATTTGTCCACAAAAATTTAACAAAGTTTTTTTTATGATACCTTGTTGTATTAATCGCCCTTAAAACAGCTTTTTTTACTTCCTTTAGAAAAGTCTCGCTCCTTTAACCATGCTCCAAACAGTTTTTTCCTTGGTAATCCGAGAGCTGAAAAAAAAAATTCTGAATACAGGCGTAACGAAATGCACTACTATTGATTTTAAATCTGTAGCCAATGTATTAGAGAATGATTGTTTACAACAATTAGAATCAATAAAGGTCAATCCCAGTTTTGGCAGTCTAAGGCATGCAGAAAAAAATTACGATATTTTGTTAAAAACAAATCGTGGCTTTGTAGAATATTCATTGAATAATAATGTGCATTATATTAAAAAAAAGTTACTTAAGAATGTTCTTAGGTTTTCACGGCCACTCAGAATCTTCAAGTTTGTGTTTACTGGGGTATTATGCCGTGTTGTTACGACCTTTCGGGCCGACGTTTCGGATCCCATTGCAGGGTCCATCATCAGGGCTGATGTGTTGTCTTGAATGTTGGTGTTGTGGTTAAGTATCGGCTTGCAATACCGTGCCGAAGTCATGATGTGTTTGTATTGTGTTGTATGTATGATTCATCTGTTGTCTGATCACTATCTCTGCGGAGTCTGCGACAAGAATGACTTTGAAGCGCCGGATACCAAGATGTTTTTAATTTGAGACCATCATCTCTATTAATGTTTGTCGGATGCTTGTAGATTTCTAGTGCTTCCTTGATAAGACGCGCATGGTGACTCTTAGGCTTTCCAAGGATTTTCGGTTCGAATGCAAAATGATGGCCGGTATCCAGAAAATGCTCAGCCAGTGCTGATTTTTCTGGATGACCGATTTTGCATGCCCGTTTGTGCTCGTTGACCCTTTTGGAAAAGGGGTCAACGAGCACAAACGTATACGTATACTTTCAATAAAGTATACGTGGGGCAAACGGCGCGTACCATTTAGTTAAGTTACTTAGTTTAAGTTACTTAGTTTATCGATTCTATAGTTCAAAGAACAAAATTCAAAAATATAAACACATCACTTTGGTACAAACACTCATATCCGACTGACAAAAACTCAATTTTATTTTTTTGCAACAACATGTCACTACCTGCTCGACTAGACACGAGGGGTTTATTCTAGGTAATTAACTATTAGTGGGACTTTATTACCCAAGGAACTAAGTTTATTTCGCTGCATATATTTTATTTTTAATACGACTTTCGTTTTTTGAATTTTGCGTGCACAGAATCTAATTTCCAACCTTTGTGTGTCGTAAGTACTCACCTCAAGGGCGCTTTACACTAAAAAATATATTACAAAACAACTTACTGGCTATAAAACTCATTTAATATTACTTATTTACTAGATGATGTTTAAAACTATAGATGGGAGTACCAGGAAGAATCGGGTGTTTTCACTGAGTGCATACTAGGGATGTGAAATATTAGGTTGTGTTGTAACGGTCCAATTCTATAGGTTTTTATAAGATTGTCTAAACAAGTGCGTTTTTAGTTCTTTTTCGAACTGTAGTAAGCTATCTGTTTGTCTCAGTTTATTAGGTAGTTTATTCCATTACTTTGGTCCAGCCACCGCGAAAGCACGGTCACCGAAATTGGTTTTGTGGAGGCGATTTATTTTAACTAACCTACTTGTACTAGGTGTTGATGCTGAGCGAAGTGTTAGTTATCTGCCACTTGCGGAAAATGGAAGGCAGAACTCGGTAATGTATTGAGGGGCCATGTAGAACTACAGACCCCTAACCATGTATTCTGAGAAGAAAAGACATAACATATTAAATTACAAATATTTTTTTTTAAATAGAGACGCGAACACGGATTACGTGTCACATCAATATTCTTATTAATGTTCTCAGGTTTTCACGGCCGTTCTGAATCTTCAGTAAATAGTTTTCTGGGATATTCTGCAGTGTATATGTGACCTCTCTGGCCGACGTTTCTGATCCCATTGCAGGGTCCATCATCTGGGCTGATGTGATGGGTGTGCAATGCAAGTGTAGGTTAGGTATTGCCTTGCGATACCGTACCGAAGTCAGGGTGTGTCCAAGTTTATGTTAGGTTAAGTACTGGATTGCAGTACCGTGTCGAAAACAGAGTGTGTGTGTCTTGATTAGTGTGTTACTTCCGTGTCGGAGACAGGTGTTGTCAAGAATTTATGTAGCTTTATGTCACTGTTTTATCTACTAATTATATCACATATACACAGAAGAAAATATCAGAAAACTATACACGGAATATTCTTACTATTTTCAAACTAACGCTTGTGCTATGAAAATGTGCTATGAAAGCTTGCTAGTCTGGAGTGAGATTCGAACCCGCGATTGGATCACGAGGCGAGATTCCTAACCACAAGACCAAAAAGCTACTACTTTATAATTGTAGTTTGAGATACAAACGGAGAAAAATAATCAAGATCAACACACGTGAAGTCTAGACGGAGATGGATTTGGTGTCAAGCCAGTACTGCAAGAGGTATTTTAGGGGCGTGCCCAGAAAATGGAACCGCAGAGGTGATATCAAGTGATGAATGGCGCATTATTATGACTGCGGTTATGGACTTCCAATTGAGGTCACTAAAAAATAAAGAAGAAGAAAGTCAAGAGAGTCATAGAGATAATGGTCTCAAATTAAAAACATCGAGGTATCCGGCACTTCAAAGTCAATCTCGTCGCAGTTCCCGCAGAGATAGTGATGATACAATAGATGAAATATACATACAACACAAGACAACACATGACTCCGACACGGTATTGCCACGTAACACAGAAACACAAAGCTTCCGACACGGTATTGCTAGCCTATACTTAACCACAACACCGACACTCACAATAACACATCAGCCCTGATGATGGGATCCCAAACGTCGGCCAGAAAGATCGGAATAATACGGCATAATACCCCAGAAGACCCAAACCAGAAGAAGAAAGTCACTCCACGAACAGAACATCCACTAGTCAGTGGCTGATATTTGACGTAAAATATTCTTGAAGTTAGGCATGAGATAAGTGACGATGCTCATATCTCTAAAACACTCCTAGATATTGTCTCAAAACAAAAAATATCATTAAAATCCTCACCCGTGGATTTAGCGCTTGTTCAGACACAGCAGGAACCGTGCAGTTTCAGAATCGCATGATATCCGTGCGGGTCTCATTTACCTAGGTTTGTATGTGATCGTTCAGACACAACCGTGCGGTTAGTCAACCGCTGCAGTGCCCGCAACCCAACCGCTAGAAAATAGACCCGCACGATCCTATTACTATGGGGCCTTACGAGAGCGTTCAGTCGCGTTGCGGGCACCGCACGGTTCCATGTCACAACAGGAGCTCGCGTGGATTATATTCTCTTTTCTATGGTTATGTATCGCTTTGACACTGAATTTTTTATTGATGAAGTGGAGAAAAGACCTGTAATACAGGATCTTCAGTGTGAGGATTACTCAAATAAGCCAAGAACCAAGCTTGGCAGGAGTTGGTGGAGATATTTGGAAATGGTGGAAAAAAAGAGTATTTTAGGGAAGTAGGTATTTATTCACCAAAAATGAACTGACATAATGATATTTATGTGTCTTAAAACGGCCGTCGTTAACAAAGTAATGAGCGAATATATCTCTGATATTCAAAGATGGAGAACGGCACCACCAGCTGTCAAACTGACGTTTATTTTCGCGCGCACAAATCGCTTATTAACCGCGGCTGTGTGAACAGATGACACAAATCGCGTGTTCTGAAACGCGATTCTGAAACTGCACGGTTCCCGCTGTGTCTGAACAAGCGTTTAGAGCTTTATATTTTACGGTTGAAATTATATTGGAAAATTCAAAGCCTTCTGTCAATGATTTGCGTTATTTTTGTTTGTTTATCTCAAAATTATTATTTTTTATAACCGATTTATCCGTAGTAATGATACAGTACGATGGGAAAAATAATTGACTTTAAGGTTCTAAACAGTAGATTTTCTATTTTTTCAACAAAGGGATGAAAGTTATGACTCACACAAGTAATACCGGAACCATTCTATGTATTGTATTAAAACATTTTCGTTCCGAATACGGCATATTATTTTCTCAGAAGGATCGCGGAATTTGTTCTGAGTTGTATTGGACACCCTTATTGGTTTTTATATCAAAGGAGGTTTATCTCTGTAAGCTCTTTTATACACTTTAGTACTCGTAACTCGGGTTGCACGACCCAAATTTGTCCATTTCAATGAGCTATTCGAACAAAATGTATCCATTTACGTTGCTACTATTCCTTTGAAAGACATTTTTCTTTCTCATCTAATCTTTCCCCCGATTTAACTAATTTTAAAATCGAACACAATAAAAAAATTATATTTATATATTCTAGGAAATTTTTCCATGTTTTTACCATCTTTCAGACTAACGTTTCGAATCCCATTGCAGGGTCCATTCCATTGCAGATCCATCCAATGGGATCGGAAACGTCGGCCAGAAAGGTCATAAAAACACGGCATAATACCCCAGAAGACACAAAATAGAAAATTCTGAGCGGCCGTGAAAACATTAAAACATTATTTTTATTTACATTAGTTTTTACAAGCGTATAGGTCGTTATTATAACTCCTACTTTATAACCAGATCTGGTGTCTTCAATCACTTCCTACATCAAATATAATATAATCATTGACAATTGACCAATTTAAGAGTTATGCAAAATCAGTACTTGAGTGCATGGATGAACGAAATAAGAACTTGAATAGAAATATCAAGAAGTGCGTATCTTAGAATGAGACCTTTATCTCTAACCACAACCTAAGGTATTGCAAGCCGATACTTAACCACAACACCAACATTCAAGACAACACATCAGCCCTGATGATGGACCCTGCAGTGGGATCCGAAACGTCGGCCAGAAAGGTCGTAACAACACGGCATAATACCCCAGTATACACAAACTTGAAGATTCTGAGCGGCCGTGAAAACCTAAGAACATTCATAATCATTGACATCCGATTGGAGATGGCACAACAAAAATAATTGTCTTCCAGACGACAATCGCATGTCTTTAATTTTGCCTTAAGTGTTTGTCTTAAATTTTTTTATATAAATTTATTGTGTGCGTTCCCCAGTACAATATGTCACGAAAACTGTTTTAGAAATAGCACGTTATAAAATTTAGTAACATTTTGTGTATATTTTCATTTCTTTGCATCGTATTTTGACCGTCTTTATATAATAATACTATATACTAATTCAATTGCTACGTGGTGAATATTATATAAAATTAAAAGCAATATTATTTCAAAAATTGTTTTAGAATTTGATAAATCAATTTGTTTTGCACATATGCACTAATTTCTTCATATACAGTGTCAAAAAGATAAATTAAAGGCAATATTTCCGATACAATATATTGATATTTGACCGTTTCTCATAGAAACTTTAAGCTTACATAAGAAGTAGGTATGTACCGTCTATTTAAAGCCGGGATAACGATAACCAATTATAAAAATTTCGCGATTCTGAGAAAAGAGAAGATTTTCTGTCACTTTTACATTTATATTTTATTTCCACTTTACAGGTAGGTACTGTGATCGAGACCAAATACCTAAGAATCCCTTTGAAATCAAAATTCATTAAATTTTATACGTTTGTAATAATATAAGTAGTATTTCAAAAATAGTGAAAAAGTTACACAAAAAAAGTAACCCATAAAAACTAATTTTTTTATGGAGGTTTTTTTATGGTTTTTACAACACTCCTTTTCTCATTTTCGGGTTTCGTGTCAACCATATGCGTTGGAATCTCCATACAACTTGTATGAAAAAACCATTAAAAATTTGAAAAATCCAAAATTATAGTACAATTATTATTATTTTTTAACAAAAATTTGATAGATCTTCTTGATCGTCGCCACGAGTCTGCTTGCAAAGTTATAGCTCGATTGGATCACGGGAAAAGGGTTAAAAATCGATCCAAAGTTTTTTCGACGGCAAGCAAGCAGACGCCACGAGTTAATATAAAGGGAGTAAAAAAATCAGAAATAGAGGTACTATTTATTATTTAACTATAGTTAATTTTGTTTTTTTTTCCCATGTGCAACTTTCACTAAAACTTCAGCCGAAATATAGATTTTATTTATTAGATAGATACCTACTCACATAATAGGGATTGTTCAAGGATTGCCGTCATTTGATGTATAATAGTTTCTATTCGTGAATTTTTTATATCTACATGTCTCAACCTACGTTTCCACTAACGTAACACAATATCCGCAGGCCTTTTTGAGTATTTATAGTTTAAGAACCAGTGAACACATTACAAATACTATATACGTAAAACTTAAAACAACTTGTTTACAACCTTGAGGAACCGGCGTGAGGTCTTTCAGGCCTATTATAAATATAAACTAGGCACACTGGCTGTGACCCGTCAAAAATGACGGTACTATTACATGCCGGTTTCTAAAGAGTAAGTATTTACTTATGTATAGTCGACATCCGTGAAACAGTGTGGCGGATTCCACCACACGGGCGGCATCTGGCGTTCAGGGGGACCAACGGACCTACAGGCGGCGGGCGGCAATACCGCCACTCCTGTTCCGCCTGCTCGACCGCCAACATCGTAGACCCGTGTAACGCGTCGCGACTTCTTGAATTGTCACACGATCGACGTTTAGACCCGCGCGTACAGATATGTACTAACCTCAATCGAGTCCGCGTTTACAGCAACCTCTTTAACTAACCATATATTAGCATCATCCAACTTACCTTTGTAACTATCTTGAATAAACTCCTTGTAAATTGTACATATGACACAAAGTGCTTCATTCTGTAGAAGTTAGCTACCTCGCGACGGCCCCACAGTCCTGAGCCAGAGGAGCTGCCAAAAGCGATATGGGGATCTTATAGGCCTTCCCCATAATAGTAATAACGACATTTATCCAAACATTTTTTTTATATTTCCCCTACCGACGGTTAATGATACTATTTTAAACCCCGGCGACTGTGCTGGGTGAAACATGAATTGTTTCACGTCTTTGCTAAAACATAGTTTATATTTATAGTATATTTTTGTCGGTCCACGGAGAGGCGTAGTAACATGCGTTAAGCGGCCGGTTCGGGTTTGCTGGCCCGGGGTTCAAGCCTAATCTCCGGCCGTTTAATTTGTTTTTTAAATTGTGAATTCGAACAAAATAACAGATGTTACATGAAGTTACGGACGGACAGACAGACGGACGGAGATCTCCAACTGCATTTTATTACTTATCAAACAATTTTTTTTTTCAATTGATTGAGCAAACATTGTAGATTGACATTTTAAAAAAAAATTATTATTTTATTTGTATATATCTACTTTTATGTAAGTTTTTTTTACCAACATGTTTCAGAAATTACCATTCCATCATCAGGGTGCTGTATAACTGTCAAAAAAATTCGAACGAAATGTTTTTTGATCCTTGTTTTTCCAAATTATTATTTTTAAAGATAATTTTTCAAATAATTTGGAAAAACAAGGAACAAAAAACAATTCATTCGAATTTTTTTGACAGTTATACAGCACCCTGATGATGGAATGGTAATTTCTGAAACATGTTGCTGAAAAAAACTCATATAAAAGTAGATATATACAAATAAATTAATCAATATTTTTTTTAATATTTTTTTTGTCTGTCTGCCTGTCCGTCTGTCTGTCGTGAAGTCCGCAAATCGCTGGAATTAAAACATTAGGTAGAGTGTGAACGCAATCAGCGCGCGGCATACGTTATGCAGTCACACAAGGCAAGACTTTATTATTATTTCCCGTGATTTTTCACGAGTGTACTAGGGATGGGCGTTGAATGGACGGACTAGTTGAAATCAACCGTTGACGTTGCATCGACGCGTCGACCGTTTACGTTTATCGCATGGACTAGTTGAATTCGTAGACGGTGGACAGCGGACGCCGTGGTCGGTGGACGATTCGAGATTAACGCAATGCAAAGCAACGAGCGAGAGCAAGACAAAACGTCTCCGTTTATTTCTCTCTCATCATTTCAACTCTAAAGTACACTACCATAGAGTGCAGATCTGTGTACACGAACTATGACTAGAGATTTGAAATTTGAATACATGCGTAGCGCGAGATAGGCTTAATAAGCTATTATCTATTATTTTTTACTTGATTTTTTGTGATGTCACGTGCGACGATTCGGTGAATTCCCAATTTTACGCCGTATAAAATAAAACAATTCTGTTTAATTATTTTATTTTTTATTGAACTATTATTAATTAATAGGCCGGCTAGATATTTTTCTAAAATCAATATTTTATTCGATCGATCTCGACTTCTTATATATTTACCTGAAAAGGGATGCTAAAATTTAATTATTGTGTTATTTCCTTACTTTTCAACTTTAGCATATAAATGATAAACAAACTTGTAGGGAATAAAATTTTCTATACCTAACTATGGTCCTTATTCAGGAGTCCAACATTAATTATTGTATATGTAATATAATCTTGAATTTAGGTTTAATTAATTTTTATTATATATTCCCTATTTTCAACTTTATAGATAAAAAAATAAATCTATTATAATTTTGATTACACCACTTTTTATTGGTTTTTTACATGTTTCGGGAACAATGTTCCTTTTCTCAAATTGAGCCTTAAACTAAAGTTGACAAATAATACAGATATATTTATTTATTAATAATGTCACCACAAAGTGAAAGTCTGACTTTGAAAGATGTATTCTTCAATAAATTTCTAGATAACATCTCAAACGTAAAGTATTTTTAAATTATGTATTTATTTATAAATTTATAGATAATAAATAAATGTAAAAGTTTTTATCATTTTATTTAACTTGTATTGAAACGAATGAATTTTTCGTAATCGATTTGAGTTAGTGTAGTGATAGTTCAATGTTTTACAAAAAATAATACTCATAATCAAGGCAGGAATATAGTCCTGCTAGGTTATTATTGTTTTCCAAATAACCCTGTACACATGTAATAATGTGTATCTAATATATTTTTTTATACACACATTGCTTTGTACTTTATATTGTTAATTTTTATATTCATATTTTAATGCTTATACCCGATAATTTCACTGCTTATATATGTAGTTTATATTTATATTTTACTGCTTACACCTGATATTGTTGTGTATACCTACTTCTTTCTTTATTAATATATATAGAAAGAAGTATATAAAACAATATGTAAAAGCCTATAAACAAATAAATAATAAAATATTTCTTTTTACATATAAGCACAAGTAGCGGTTTTACTTTCCCCGAAACTATATTCTTTCGAACTTCCTTAAATTTTAAAAATTAACGTAATAAAAATAACCAACGGTTGTGCCGTCGAGCAGCGTCGCGTCAAACCGTAGACAGTTGACTATCGTCCCGATGTTTAGATAAACGTCCGCGACGTCCGCGTAACGAAGTTGACGCGTCAACTAGTTGACAAATTCAACTAGTTGATCGTCTCGTCGATGGATGGACGTGGACGGTCTCGTTTCGTCGACGGTAAATACGTCGACGCCCCATCCCTAGAGTGTACGGTAAGTTGATATTATATTTTAAGTTATAGTAAAAACTTTGTAATAAATACCAGCTTGTTTTCAGCAGCAGTGCTTTCTTTGTTCTCAAATAAGCTTAGGCTTTTAATAAGACTCATTTAATTTGTTAATAAACAGAATTGCCATAGTCGTACATTAATAAACTGTTTGTAATGTAAGTAAAAATACTTTCAATTTATAATCCCGTTGAGGCCTGAAAGGCCCCAGTGACAAGTAAGCAAGCGCCAGTACCTCAGGGTTAAAAGAAACTAAAAGTATTGATAATATTTTTTTCTCGCCTTCTGGGTATTTATTATACATTTTTTTATGAATTTCCATGTTTACATCGAATCTTATTCTGTTATTTTTCCGTTACATTTTTATATCAAATAATTCGTAGAATTCATTTGTATAAATCACTCTTTGTGATGTTATGGGAATAAATATTCGAAATAATTTTTTGTAAAATGTAAAGATCTGTATACAAAGTACACACATGTTACCAATCAGGCAATTTTCGTGTAGTTCTTTACAGGGTATATAAAAAGCTGATAAATCTGAATAGAAAAATGAAAGAGCAAAGAAAGTTCAAGAACATTTATGGAGCGAGTGTTGAAGGCAACATAAACAGAGGGCGTCCGCGAAAGACCTGGCATAACCAGATTTTTGTTTATTTGATTTTTCTGTATGTCTTTCTAATTAATAAATCTGGTTTTAAATTTCACAGAACTTTATTCTGCAAAAATTCATCTTCACAATAAGAATGTGTTCTTGAATATAATATATATGTGTGTTGTATCAAATGGGTGTTGTATCAAATGTGTTCAAAAATAAAAAATGAATTAAAACGGTTAATTCTGGCGTCCCCTAGCGGCAAGTTACGCAAAATAATTTGTGCCTACCGAAGTGTTTTAGAAAACTGGATTTAAGTACGTTGCATTGTACAGAGTGATCACTTAAGCCAGCTCATACAGGTTTTAAGCCCTGAGTCAGCGTGTAAAAGACTTCCTTTTCTTCACTTTTTTCATATATTAATTAGCTTCTTTCCTAGTTCTAGTTTTTTCCAAAAGTTTTTTACGTAATAACCTCGAATATTTTTAATTTATGTTTTTCCGGGTTGTTTTAAAATAATAAGAGGATAAGATGTATAATTAGTATTATTTTTAAATTAACATTCAGGAAATTTCGACGATAATTATCTTTTATTAAAATACGAGTAGGTACCTACATCTAATCAATAGTTTTTAATCATTAATGAATTTATAATACCTTTTAATACAACGATGTATTTATATCTAATCCTTATATTTACAATGTATTGGTAAGTAAAATAAATTCAGTTTCAGTGACCTCATTTTCCCAAATTTTCCGGAGAAAAGAAAAAATTCCGACTATATCAGACACTGGCTTTTATACCAATTGCTATATATATATGTATCAATTAATAAATGAGACTTACAGATACACGAAAATGTACGAGGCCGCTGTAGCGTAAGGATGTATCATTACCAGCTGCGAAATCAATGTATTCTGTTTCAAAAAAATGACTACATACGTCACTAGCCCCTTGAAATATACGGATGATTCCTATTTGGAAAAGATATTTGACTTTCAAAAATTCGATGTGTGGATGTTCTTACGGTGGAATTGGTGAACGTTGCATTGTGTACAGCAGTGTTTTTCAATCTGTGGGTCGCGACCCCCAGGGGGTCGTCAAGTGTTACTCAGAGGGTCGCAAACCAGTTGAAAGTAAAAAGCAGGAGTTGTAGGTCATACAATACAAAAAAAGTATAAATTTTTAATCGGCCTATATCCAGCAGTGGAAAGATGAAGGCTGATGAAGAAGAAGAAGAAGATCATATTTATAAATGTTTAATTTAAGGTTAATTGTGGAGTAATAAAGTAGGTGTAAAAATATAAAATCATGATTCTTCATATTTATTAATACACATAACATTGAAATAATGTGTTTTACTGAATAAGAATGCTTTTAAAAAATACACAGACAGTAATAAAACTTTAAATTCTTCCCAAAAATTCTTACAGAACTCAACATCAATAATGTAGATCAAGGCTATCATCGGCGTAATGGCAATGCGGACAGAAAGTGGCTGCATCCAAATTGGAAGTGTCTCCTGCCGGAAACGGAAGTGCTCCATTCCAGACTCCACTTAGTCAAGTCGGGGCATCCTTTTGTTACAACCTCAGTTCTGTAAATTAATCTGTCACCGTAATACGTCATAGACGACGATGCATTTCACCAACCAGTGCACTGGAAAATGATTTGTGATATTTGTTTAGCTCAGGATATTGAACGAAACGCTTTCCAATGATCGGGGTCTTTTGATTGATTTATTTATTTTTTAATTAAGATAAATTGTATAAGTCTCACAGAGACGAAGCTATTTGTATGTTTTTTTTTTTTTTTTAAATGAAATAAAAAAAATTTATCGACGGCTTAGGGCTTACAACGCGTACGAGCTGGCTTAAGTGATCACTCTTCACCAGTGTTTTTAAATATTTTTGAATACGCGACCCTTTACAAGTGAAAAAATTTTTGGCGACCCCCCGAGTTCAAAATAATGTGATTTAAAAAAAGGTTAAAAAAATTAAGTTACTTTCCAGAACTGGATTCTGAAGCCACCAATGGGTAAAGATGGGTAAATAAATCCTCGCGGATATTTTATACGAACCGTATGTCTTTCCGAGAAACGATTCTCGACGTTTCATTGAATGCTTATTCAACCTCTATTGTAGAAGAAGTGAACACTCCATAAAAAAGTGCATATAATTTACGCCCTCGAAAGCAGTAATCGGTCCGTCCTCTACCTCCGCGGGTAAAGGTCGTCCTCTTGATGACGTTGAATAAGCATTCAACGAAACGTCGAGAATCGTTTCTCGGAAAAACATACGGTTCGTATAAAATAACCGCAACTATTTACAGTTAAATATGTCTAACGACCGTAATAACAACCTTAACTCTTTAATAAATAAATCCTCGTTTTGATATGACAGTACAACTAACCGATTTGTTATCCATGAAGATGAGAGAAAATCTTAAAGATTTTGCTGCTCAGGGCACGCTTAAAATAAAATTCAATTTGCAAACGATTGTCATTTTCTCGATGAAGAAAAGCGAAGAGAAGCACATCCAGAACTGGCAAGTGAAGCTTTAAAATTCTTAGTGCCATTCGCCACTTCTTATCTATGTGAACTAACCTTATCTGGAACGGTAAATATAAAAACTCAGAAGAGAAGCAGGCTTCAGTTAGAAAATTATTTAATTGTGAACGTCTGAAAATTTATTAAAAAAAGTAACCCATAAAAACCAAGTTTTTGTTATACTACCTTTGTTTGTAAAATATAACAACAATTAAAAACGAATTAAAACATATAACATAACACTAAAATTACAGTAGTTTAATATATTTCTAAAATGTCAGATGTTTTGAGCTTTGATAAGACAATTCGTGCTTTGAAGATTAAATTCTAAAAACATTTATCGGTCAATTTAGATTTTCGACATTCGTAGTGAAGTACCTTTTATGAATACCGACGGAGGGAATTTTTTAAAAACTTTTTAAAACTGAATGTCGGTAATTACATAGCAAAATGACCTAATTAATTAATTAAGTAAGTTATAACATAGCAAGAAAAAAGAGCAATTGAATTGAGAAAACAATTTAATTGTTCTTATTTTAATAGTTTGTTTAAAACTTCTTTTTATACCGTATTTATAACTACCTTTTCTATATATGTATTTCTTTTCATCAGTTTAATAATAGTGTTTAAACAAAATTGTTTCTTTGAATTGGACCGAAATACGATAAACTACTTAAATAGCGGTTCCTTTGAATAGTTTTCATATGAATTTGAAGTTTTCATATGAATTGGACCAAAATACGATAAAATACTTAAATAGCAATTTCTTTGAATGGTTTTCATACGAATAAGTTGTTGAGTATAAAACAGTTAGATTTATAATGCTCTCATAAGGCGAAATGCGTTACGAAAAAATTAAATATGTAGATCTTAAAATAAGTGTTGTTTCTTTTCCATACATGAAATAACATATTTAATCATGGCATTAAGTAATAAGCTGCGATAAAGACAAAACTGACATATATGAGTGTCAAAAATATTTTAATATCTTATATATAATTAATTGGTATCAGGATAAATAGATAAATACTATGTACAACTCTTGTAGATCTTGACAGCTTTTCTAACGATCAAAGATTTATTAAAAAATGACTTAATAAATGTCTTGGCTAAATTCTTTAGCCAGCCTGATTTAATTCTAATCGTTTATTTTTATTTCGCTGAGTATTAAAATTTTGGTTGGACTATGCCTGTCTCACTAGAAATATGTGTGTTAAGACAGGAATGTACATAGATACAAAACATAGTATGAAAATATATAGTATAAATAATTATTAGTATTTGATGAAGTATTGTATATTAAAGTAACATAATTTTTTTTTTCCTTTATTTATGAAGTTACAGTGTATTAACATTAACATGTGTTCGGGTAAGTGTGCCTATTTTATCTCTCCCCTTGTTTCGGATCCACTGTTTTATTTTGTATTTTATGTTAGAGTTGTAAATTGTGGTTGGCCCAGGTTATTTTAATTCATCAAGCATGCAATTAAGTAATTTGGTCCAAAATAGTTAAAGCTCCTTTGTTCATACGTGGTATGTAACCTTGGGATTTGTAGATTGAGTTTGTTTGAGCGTGTGTTTATTATTATTTGTGTTGGTTTAAACTGTGCATTTTTAATATTTCGAAATTTTCGTGATTAACTTTGTGGAAGTTCATTGTAAATAACTATGAATAGAACACAACGTTGTTTACTTCACACAATGACACTTTAATTAAACAAATTAATTAAAACGTTTTCGATGCTTACTGCATCATCTTCGGTAATATACTAACTAAGACTAGAAGATATTTTATCTACTATATGGGGCGGGAGTTATCGGGAGCGGGAGAGGGGTAGGCGGAAAGTGAAAGTGGTTGCTGGGAGGGGCTAGTATGGTTAGAAGGGGGGATGTAATAAGTTGTGAATGTTCTTAGGTTTTCACGGCCACTCAGAATCTTCACGTTTGTGTTTACTGGGGTATTATGCCGTATTGTTACGATCTTTCGGGCCGACGTTTCGGATCCAATTGCAGGGTCCATCATCAGCCCTGATGATGGACCCTGCAATGGGATCCGAAACGTCGGCCCGAAAGGTCGTAACAACACGGCATAATACCCCAGTAAACACAAACGTGAAGGTAATAAGTTGTGTTTGTATGATGCACTAAGCATCTAATACGTTTTAATAATTTTTTTTAATTAAAGTGTAATGGTGTAAAGTAAACAACGTTGTGCTTTATTCATAGTTATGTGTATTTTTGTGTTTTTACGTGTACTTAAGAGTAGTATTTGCATAAATTTGTTTTATATCGAATACTTTTTTAAATTTGTTGAATATTTCATGTGTCCTTGATAAAATTGCGGTTTTGAGGATTGCTTTAATAGCAATTTTCTGAGTTGCAATAATTGGGTTAAGTGCACTCATAGTTAATTGGGTTGAGTGCACTCATGATCATCAGTCATGTTTAAGACAGTTCATTTTTTCGAACGTTAAAAGCATGTATCCGACTTTTACGGCAATTTCGGAAGGAATTTCATATCATTATAATAGATTTGATATTTTTGCTCTCTGTATATATTTTTTACAGAACCTTACTTTGTGGATGCATATCTTCGTAAACATTTTCATTAGGAAAATAGTATGGTATGGCCAGTGACCGCCAGGCTTACCTTGTATAATCAGACGTGAAATATTTTCAGTAGATGTAAACTATAGAAGGTAAAAGGGTTTGGATATTATGTCATTTGAGTTCGGGGGATATTGGCAGATAACAGGTAATTCTGGTACAAAAAAAATTGTAAGTATAACGATGAAATAGTGGCCCAAAAAATATTTACAATCCAGATTTGTTACTGTAACGTAAATAATGCGATAATTTACATAGTTTTAAAGCATCTGGTGAAAGAAATGATCGGCGAAAAACCTCTGGCAATGATAAATGTGAGTTGTACAGTATTGTCCTATTAAACATATTAAAAAAAAATTGTATCTGTATTATTTATAATCTGCTAAAATCCCGTGAACTCAAATGTCATAATATCCAAATATTCTTGTCTACTATAGTGTACATCTATAGAAAAAAAATTGGCTTGATACTATAATGTAAGCCTAGTAGTAAACACTTTTCGTATAAGAAAGACAATCGAATTAGTTTGTAAAAGCTGTGCGTACGATGCACATTGTTTCATTGTGTTAGTGTTTACACCCGTAAACGTACTAATTCAATTATATTTCTTAAATATAAATCCTTTTTATATATGTGATAAAGATAAGGATATAGACCTCTTTGAGAATGTACAAAGAAGAGATACTTAACTTGTTAAATGCCTCAAGAAGAAATCCTATGAAGAAAGATTATGAATACTTAAATTAACTCTTAAAAGACTGTGCTAAAAAAAAACTTTGGGGACGGTGGAGTAACACAGCGTTACCTGATTAAAAATCGGCATAGTTTTTAATATGTGATAAAATATACATAAATACGATATAGATAAGACTTTTAAAAGGTCCCTTTATATAATTATGTAAGGTAAACATACATATTTGCATTATTTTAGTAAATTATTATAAAATTATGGCAAATCGAATTTGCGTACACTTCCGCCGATGTTTCATTGGCAACTGAATACAACGAAGCTGTCACCAGCTCGCTTCAGTCGCCTGCACTCCGTCTTTGTCTAACACATGTTACCCGACTCTACCGTACTCTTTCTATATTCTTTTGCTTTCGCCGAAACCCAAGCAACCGCCATCTCTGTCTTACATGAAATGTACGGTATTGTCGTGCTCTTTCTTGCTCGATTTAACTGCGATGTACAATATTCTGCTCTCTCTTGCACACTGGCCGAAAATACGAGAGTAATGAATAAATATTTTTTAATTAAAAAATCCGTACATTCCTAACAGTTTAATTTAGTAATTTCGGTGCGAAAATATCTATTCGATGATTACAAAAAATGTGACGTTTTAGTTTTCGTAAATAAGGTAGATATTTCATATTTTGTATGACAGGTAGACCTACGTTACATCACCGACACACAGGAGTTAACAACATTGAAACAGAGACGTGAGCGAGGTGATCTGTTTGAGGTGTACAAGATTCTAGCTGACAAGTAAAACTGCTCAGAATTGAAGAACGTATACCACCTTAACGCCAATAATCTCAGAGGTCACCAACTGAAAAAGCATCGTTCAGCATTTTTGACAATTCCATGGAAGAATTTCTTATCAAACCGTGTGGCACATACAGCTAATATTCAAAAGTAAAAGCTTAAACATCGTCACTGGATTAGGAATGTTACTATGAAATTGATTGAACCTCACACGTAAGAGAACGACAGATGCATTTGAACTTGCCACGGTCAATGAGACAAAGACTGTCAGAAATTTTGAAGATAGATGAGGTACCTGGAATGGTTGGTCCATCAAGAAATGGCCGGTGCTATGAGTGTGTACGGAAAAAAAATAGAAAGACCAAATATACTTGCTACAAGTGCAAAAAATATTTGTGTCTTGAACATGTAGTGACAAAAGCTGTTTGACTGAAGAGTAGTCATTTTTCAGATCAAATTTTTGACAATTTTTTGTTGGAGGGATGCCACTTTTTGTTTATTTTATGTTATTTTCTACTGTCCAAAAATTGAAAACTCTGAAATTAAAAAATATTGATTTTTGTGTTTTCTATTTAAAAAAAGTCATGTTTCAAAAGTTATTAAATGTTAATGTTTCAAATGAAATTGTTTTATAATAATTAAAAATATAATAAACGTGCTGTGATTAATGAAATATTTTTATTTTATTGTCAAAGAACATACAATTAAAAATAAATAAAAAATTTTGAAAAACTTCCATTGTAAATCCCGGTGCGTGAGACCGGGGTCACCAATGATGTAAGTCAAATTGAGGTCACCAATGGCGGGTTAAGAGACTTTGTGATGGATTTTTTTTGTTATTCTTTAGGAACCCACATTTAAAAGTATCGTCATTTTTGAAAGGTAACAGGTAATCGATATATATTATATATATATATATATGTAATATATATATATATGTTATTTATATTTTGAATTTATTTATGGAAGCGAGTTCCGTAATATTTATTAAGAAATAAATAAATGAAATTAAGAGACACACACAAATATCAAATAATAAAACTGAAAAATTAAATGCTGGAACCTGGATTCACGTTGTCCGCGTAAGACAAAGGTCCGTGGTTCGAATCCAGGTTCCAGCATTTAATTTTTCAGTTTTGTTATTTGATATTTGTGTGTTTATCTTAATTTCATTTATTTATTTCTTAATAAATATGTATATATATAAAGAAACCCGTGTATCCCTACCCGCCAAATTTTCTCCACATCCAGCCACCCACCGGTGGTTATGGTGGTGGTTAGCCCTTGGTGTCACATCGAAAATATGCGAGTTTGGTGGGGGTGGCTGCGCGTGGGTGGGAATGGGTAATGAAAACGTGTTTTCTAGCACATTTTTTTGTTATGGGAAGGCCGCAAATGCTTCAAATTGTTTCAAAATAGGCGCGCCGACCGTGTCGGTGAGTCTAGAAGGTTCCGGAAAAACCTGCTCTAGAGAGTTCTGGAAGGAGAAGGTTCTAGAAAATTCCCGAAAGTTCTGTAAGGTTCTAAACCGAGTGGGGGAATGTGTCGGTGTGTCTAGAAGGTTCCTGTACATTCGACAAATTTCTTGAAAGTTCTGGAAGGAGAATGTTCTGGGAAGGTTCGCGAAAGTTCTATGACGATCCAAACAGTGTACTTAAAATCTACGCGTGCGAAGCCGTGCGGGCACAGCTAGTTCTGTATATTAATGTCTTGTAGCGATAATGTTCTTTTGTTACGGCGAGAGATTAAAAAAAATCATTATTCATTAAAGATGTGAATAAGAAAAGCAAGGAAGTAGAAGTTCACATTCCGTTCCATTAGAGTCAATGTAATTCTTTTTGCTTCGTGTTCTCCAGAGTGAGGAGAAACACGCGAGTCCAAGAAAAAACAAACTGAAATAAAACATTGGAAATGTCATTGATGGATCGACTCAATGTATTAAAGTAGGAAAATAATTTGTCAAAATATCTGTAAGCCAAGAGGAAAACATTTTATGGTAAGTAAATATATGTACACTCTTTTTAACGGAAAAATATAGTTTTCGAGCGATAAGGGCTCTAAGGGTGGGTGGCGGACATTAGCGCCGAAGCCTATATTCCTCTGGAGGTTTTTTTTTATCGAAATGGTTACATGTTTCGCCGGTTTGTTGGGCAATAATTTTGGGAATAAAATATCCAAGAGTGCCAGAAATCTGGCATTTGGATCAGCGCCTGTAAAGCTGACAGCATGTTTTATTTTTTTATAATATTATATATATAAAATACAGCTGAATCTAGTTTTGTATTAACCGGTCGTACGCCGCGCAATTTCGAGCACGATTGATGTTTTTTAGACACTTTTTTGTGATGGTTATATTCATGTAAAAATCAAAAATAATCGCTAAGAAGTTGCAGTTTCTGGTTTCTCAATATATAAACTTCAATAATTACTTATATTTCAATAATTACTTGTACAGAAATTACTGATTCATTAATTATTATGAAAATAAGTAACAAAATTTACTGTCAGAAATGTACGCAATAACACTAAAGATATTGTATTTCAATATTTTAGTTCTCAGTATATCAAAGAATATAAAAATACTTCATTTTAACACTTTTTTTATTTAAAAATAACACTTTTTTCAACAGACAAATAACACAATTAATGCGCGGTTTGAAGACGACATTTGGAAAGATTTTTTGCACAGCAAATGAGGTTACTTGACAAATAGAACTCGTTTATTCATTCAAAAACTTGAGATATAACCAATGATAAGCTTTAAAAACCCATAAACGCGGGTAAAATAGGCCGAATTCGCGTGTCTAGGGAGCGCAGATCTGCGCTCTGGCACCCGACCAGTTAAGACTAGCTTAATTATCCGGCTTCATTCAAAATTTGGATTCTTCTCAAAATTTATTTCAAATTTCACGTCCGTAATTTCGTTCGAATTCACGGCTAAAAAAACGAAATTAAACGGCCGAAGAGGGGACTTGCACCCCGGGCCAGCAAACCCGAAGTCGGCAACGATAGCGATGTTGCTATCGCCGAGCCTGCATTACACGTCGAAAATACACTACATATATATATAGGGTTTAACAAAGACGGGAACCATTTCATTTTCCACCCAATCGTCAGGGTTTAGAATAGTACATATAACTGCCGGCAGGGTAAATATTTTTTTTTTCTAATATTTTGATAAAAGTCGTTATTACTATTTATGGGTGTCGGCTATAAATAAGTAAATACTTAATAGTTTTACAAAATCGTATCTCACGAAAGTAAATGACGCTGTACGTTGAAAATACTTGCGTTGACAGTAACGAGAATGCAAGACGGAATAAGCTGTGTAAATAAGACGACGCCAAAGCGCACCATTGCAGAGTTGCAACTGCTTCGAATAAACAAATGCCCTTTAATTAATAAAATAAATAAAAGATGAACGCTTTATTTATCAATGGTGTACTTAATTTTTTATAAAATAGGTGATAAAAATAATACTACGTAAGAAAACTAAACCTTTATTTTATTGTATAATTTTAAAAATGTGTAAAATTTGACAATTGTCCCCCTTTTCATAAAGGTCAACAAAAACTGAAAAGAATTCAGATGATATTTTAAAATTTAAATTGTGCCCTCACACCAGTTGAAGAAATGAATTATGATTTCTTGTTGAATTATTTTAATTTTGAGAACTTGTCATGTAGAAGAACATTGAGTGATTTTTTTTATTTTTATACAAAAATGTTTGCAGTGGCGGGCTAGATTTTCTGAATGTGTTGCAACTGATATCCTACCATGCTCCCACCTGGAGTACCAGGTTGTTGGTGTTGTGCCATATAAAAAAAAACAATGCAACCCGTGAAAAAGCTACTATTTTAGATATTTTTCGATATTCTTTGATGAAATTCTAGTAATATTTACAATGCCGTGCTGAAACGATGGAATTATTTAGATTAGGTTAGGTCAAGTCCAGTATTTAATATGTTTTCAATGGTTCTTTATTAATTATAACCTTATTTCCATTATTTTAATATGTTTCTCTTACTATTAATATTTTTAATATTTAAACCAAAACCATGTTGAAGGAAACAGGAATAGAGGGCGTCTGCGAAAGACCTGGCACGATCAGATACTACAAGTATTTGAGGATGGCCCTGTTAAAAGCCGCAACAACCGTAGAACTTGTATGAGTAGACGTATGAATGTGACCGAAGCAAAAGTGGTGTGCTAAGATATAAAAGTGTGGCGTTCAATCCTCTCTGCCTAGCCCTAGCGGCGTGATGTTTAGTTAGTTAGTTAGTTAGTAAACCATAACTTTGTTGTCAGGCATTTTAACAAAATTTTAGTTATCTAAATAGTTCGAAGTTAATAAATTTATAAAGTTTCATGTCTTCAATATATTAGGTCCTTACATATGAAATTGGCGTTTTTCCGTACTGGCAAATTTGATCTCAAATATCTTCTCTTTGGTTAGGAATTCCAAATCCAAATTTATACAGCTATTTACTCATGTATTTGTGTTTTGAAAATTATAATTCATTTGTTTTTTCCTCAATTGTTTTTTTCTTTGCGAGACTCAGTTTACAAAATGAAAAACTTGAAATATCGCGTTATTTACGAGTACGAGTTCCGCCGTGGCAGCAGTGCTGCAGAAACGGCTCGAAGGATTAATGATGTGTATGGCGACGGTGCCGCAAAAGAAAACACAGTGCGTTTTTGGTTCCAACGTTTTCGTTCTGGAAATTTCGACCTGCAGAACAAGCCCCGTGGACGGCCGGAGACCAAAGTTGATAATGAAGAATTGAAGGCTATTGTGGAAGCGGAATCCATCGCACACCACATCCGAGTTAGCTACAGGCTGCGGTGTTAGTGATAAAACTGTTTTAATCCACTTGAAGCAAATTGGTAAGGTGAAAAAGCTTGAAAGGTGGGTACCTCACGAATTGAGTGAAGCAAACCAACAAACGCGCGTTGACTGCTGCGTTGCATTACTCAACCGGCACAATAATGAAGGGATTTTAAATCGAATCATTACCTGTGATGAAAAGTGGATCCTGTACGATAATCGGAAGCGCTCATCGCAATGGCTGAACCCTGCCGAACCAGCCAAACCATGCCCCAAGCGAAAATTGACTCCAAAAAAGTTACTTGTGAGCGTTTGGTGGACTAGTGCTGGTGTCGTTCACTACAGCTTTCTTAAATCTGGCCAGACGATTACGGCAGATGTCTATTGTCAGCAACTGCAAACCATGATGGAAAAGCTAGCTGCTAAACAACCGAGGCTGGTTAATCGCTCTAGGCCACTGCTGCTTCATGATAACGCTAGACCACACACTGCACAACAGACGGCTACCAAATTAGAGGAGCTTCAATTGGAATGTCTAAGACATCCACCGTACTCTCCGGACCTTGCCCCAACAGATTACCATTTTTTTCGAAATTTGGATAACTTCTTGCAAAGGAAAAAATTCAACTCCGATGGGGCAGTCCAAACCGCCTTCAAAGATTTTATTGATTCCCTTCCGAATGGTTTTTTTAGTAAAGGGATCGATGAACTACCTATGAGATGGCAAAAGTGCATAGATAGCAATGGTACATACTTTGATTAAATAAATATATTATAATAAAAAAAAATCGACTTTATGTTCCTCCCATACTAAACGTGAATTTCATATGTAAGGACCTAATATATATTTTTAAATAGGGATGCAAACACGAAATATTTATTTCATCGATATTCTTACTTTTTCAAAGTTACTTAAACGATTGTGCTATGAAATTAGGACTAACTTGCTGGTATCGTGGGATGGGGATTATTGGATCACTAGGCGATAGTTATAATCACTATACCAACAAGCTGCTTTTATAAACTTTTATCTTTAAATAATAAAAATAAATGATAACAAAAATAAAGTTACGGGGACAAACAGACGGACAGACAACGAAATTATTATGTTTGATGATATTTTGCGATATCTGTCGAGACACAAACTGTATTATTAATTATGAATTCGTTTTATACCGCCCCTGAGAGAATTTGGTTTGCACAGAAACCAGAAAAAAGAATACATATTTGGTTCTTGATATTAAATAGTTCAATGAAATGTAAAAATTTAATGTACCAATTAAAATACATAAATTACTTATTTCAATGATTCAAAACTTTAGTATGCACTTTAGTATACACTCCGAAATAACTGACATCTTTAAAATAGAGAGAAATCTAGCAGTTACCTCGACGAGGCTGAATAATTATTTATCAGTATCAAAAAAATAATTTTTAATCCCAAATGACAATTTATATTGTTACGAGATACTAAGTACATACTAAAGCGCTAAAAATAGACCGCGGCGATACGCGATCATGTGCAGTCAACCGTGACGGCCGACTGATTACGCACGAAATCCGGGGTCATTCAACCGTGACCGCGTTATCTCTCTGGAAATTTCAATAATATTCGATCGCAGAATAAATTGGTACGAAGAATAATCTGGAATGTTTGGAATGTTTCTCGTTAGCTCTCGAAATAATCTTTCGGGGGAATTTCGGTATATAAGGAGTCACGCGACGCGGGCTCGAGAATTCAGTTTGTGAAATTAACAAGGAGACATCTCCTATACTTTAACAAAATTAAGAAAAATACTAAAATTTAACTCATGTCCAGGTATTTATTTGATAGTAAATAGAGCTAAATAAATTTGTAGTGTTTTCATTTGCTTTCCAAAGTCATGTCCTATGACAATATTAATTTGTAAAATAAATTGTATTAAATTTGACTACATTCATGTTATTCATCTCATGTAAAACGTGGCGAATATTGCCAATAAAATATAGTTTCTTAATATATCTACCCAATAATTTACTTTTTCAAACAGATTCAATTTCAATCAATGTATATATAGATGTCTCACAGAGACGATATGCAACGTTCGCCATTTCCACCCATGATACAATACCATGTCTATTAATTTTTTGGAAGTTTTATATATATTTAAATTATGCGCCACGTTTCACATGTGAGTTCCAACGACCCCCACGCGCCTAGCACCAAAGCTTTTTAATTCCCCTTGAATAACCACAGATGTCGCTAAATGAGACATCTTTATAGACTTTTTGAAGTGATTTTAAAGCAATATACTTTATCTATGTGAATGAAATTCGTTCGAATTACTAACATTACACTAGCATTCGCCAGAAATATTATTTTAATTTTATTAAAACTCCTTTTTACCAGTATTATCATTCAGAATATTTTTGATTATGTCCAAATTTTTCAGAACAGCACTGGATTCTGAAAAACAAAAACATGGTAGTCTATCATGGGTGGAAATGGCGAACGTTGCATACGTATAAAGTGCTCATCTAAGCCAGCCGTATGATAGGTTGTAAGCCCTATGTACACCCAAAACTTATATACCTACTTTCCCATAAATATACAGTTTCGTCTCTATGAGACATCTATATATACATTGATTGATTAATGATATCTCTGTGACAAAAAAATCCAGTTTTGTTCTGAAAAATTTGGACATACTCAAAAAGATTCAATTTCATTTAATTGAGTTACATTTAATACCTTGCTATTTATAGTCTTAATTCAATTGACTAATGTGATAACTAGTTATTTTGTAAACTAACTAAATATATGTCTTTAATTTAAACTCTGGCTAAAGCACTCGGTTAATTAATCTACAGCACCTCCAGGCAACCTGCAAAGCACCTGAGCGGCAGTGATAAACACGGGTACCTACAGTGGATGTAAATTTGAAATAACTAACGACACTTTTAAATTAAAAAGTTAAAATAACTTCGGTGTAGAGCCTGACACAGGCTTTTGTTATCATATTCTAAATCTTATTAACTATTTTCCGCAGGCTTCGACGAATTTTCAATTAGTAGCTTTTGTATAATCGAGTTTGGTTTCGGCCTGGGAAAAATTCGTGCCGGAATTTCTCTTTAATATTTTCAAGAAATTTGAGTAAATATTTCATGAAGCGAATAACCTATTAGCATATCGCACTGTGACAGTCAAAATATAATAGCCAAATAAAAAATTCGTTGTTCGCCTTTGAAATGAAGAGTATAAAATCGAAAATTATTGTTTATGTTATTAGACTAATGGCCAGCGACCGGCAGACTAACGTTACTTAGCATAAAATGTGAAATATTTTCTTTCTGGATATTATGACATTTGGTTTCGGGGGATTTTGGCAGAAAAAGGTACAATGCAGGTACAAAGAAATGAGTAAGTAAAACGTAAAAATAACAAACATTTTTATATGTTTAACGAGGCAGTACTGTATAACTAATCATGTCATTTACGTTTTAGTAACAAATTTTAATTTAACATATTTTATTCTGGCCACTGTTCAACAATATTACCAGATGCCTATAAAATCCCCTGAACTCAAATGTTATATCTTCTGTGTATAGTTTTCTAGGATATTCTGCCGTGTATATGTGACCTCTCTGGCCGACCATCATCAGCGCTGATGTGGTGAGTGTGTCTTGAAGTGTAGGTTAAATATTGCCTTGCAATACCGTACCGAAGTAAAAAAAAATATTTTCAATTAATATAATATCCAAATCTTCTTACCTACTACAGTGTACATCTACAGAAAATATTTCAGGTTTGATACTATAACCTAAGTATGGCTGTCACTAGCTCCTACTCTGTATTCTTTTCTCATGAATTTCATTAGTAATTTTAATTGGACTGTAAATAAAATAATTAATTCACTTTATACATAATGTATTAATTAAGCCATAGATTAAATATTTAATATATCCACGAGCGTTTTTAATTTACTATTAGTCTTATTTATTTATACATGCATTCTCATTCACACTTGTATTCATAAAACTAGCCTCGCTGGATTATAGCCGTGCTGTTCCTAAATTTTTTAACTTTGTATATTTATGTAGATGCGGGCTTATACTGTTTGTAAAAATTGTAAAAAATTAAAATAATAATATATTTAAAAAAACTTAATTGTTAAAATTTAATAAAACATCTAAAAATTAATGATTTTTTTATTTGAATGACACGTATATTCATTGTCAAAGTGCCAAAATAATGAAAATCTACATATGTGAAAAGATTTATCTCAGATTAACGAAATTCAATCCAAATGAAAAATTAAAACCGAATTGGTGTATTTGAATAAAACCCAATAAAAAGATTTAAAATGAAATAGAGCAAAATATAAAATAATGTTGTTAATCTAATAAATATAAAATGTAGCAATTTAAAAAAGTGAAATAATATAATCAATTATTTTATTCAAATTTAAAACGCCCATTGGGAGAATATTATTAATGATTAACAAAAATGTAAATACGAAGAAACATTATTTACTTTTAAAGATAAGTTTTATTCTGCGTAGACAAAAAATATTTTTGTAATTCAATATCTTTGAAATCGTTCGATCACTAAAAAACTCAGTGGTTACGTCAAAGATATTATGCTCGTAATTTGATCGCTTTTTTCATTATTTTATAACTGACTTATCGCTGTAATTATATTATTAAATTAAACCACGCTATCGTCGTAATTTCAACCACACAATTCGCTGCCAAATACCCCGGTTCACTAGAACGCCATCTACGGTTTTATGGAAACAACCCCCAAACAACCCCCTAAAATAATGGTGGAAGAACAGAGTTATGAATAAAGATGTTATGGTTCTGATAAAAAAAGAGAAATAATTTAATAAAACAATAAATATCTGATATGTTAAATATCTCTGGCGTATGAGGATACATTCGGAAAAATACGAGAGCTTGCATTTCATAATGCAGGAAAAAATGTGACAGTCGGGGTCCTGGAAGAGAAACATCGTGGCTAAAAAACCTAAGACAGTTCAAAATATTTTGAGTTTGTCCAAAATTTTCAGAAAAGGACTTTTAATTCATTTTTTTAATTCTATTTCAGGCGTTTTCTAGTAATGCTAATAATTCGGAAAATCTCATAACACATATAAAGAATATTGCTTAAAAAAAATTCCAATCAAAAAAGATATCTCTTTAGTGACTGTGGTTAATTAAGAGGAATAAAAAGCTTTGGATGCCGGTCGCGCTAGGGATAAATATAACATACACATGAAACGAGTTGTCAAATTTTAATATATATACAACGACCAAAAATTTGATAGATGTGGTATTCTATCATGGGTGGAAATGGCGATCGTTACTTTGTGTAAAGTGATCATTTGAGCCAGCCCTACGATAGCCCAATGAACACCCAAAGACTTCCATATCTATTTTCCCATAAAAAACATAATTTTGTCTCTATGACACATTGATAATATAACCTAAGACAGTTGTTTACTAGTCTGCCGTAATCTAGCCAAGGTTAGATGAACGGATAGGACAGAAAAAGAAAGAGAAGAACAAAATAATCTTATATTCTTGGCAGTTCATGATTTTTAAGTACCGTACCTCTTTGAAACCTTATAAATTCCAAAATCACTGAAGGTACTGAACTTTCTTCAGTGATTAATTTAATATGGATAATTTTTATCCTTAGTAATATTAATATTTTGACGTAATACCGATGAAAATTGTGGTACACCCCTAACTGGCGAATGCTTCGAAGAAATGTTTCCAAACTTTCTAAGGTCTTCGGAACGTTACGTAAAGTAATTCTTCATGATATAGGCATCGCGCTTCCACACCCACAAGCAGGCCTAATCCCAGGAATATGATATTAAATTAAACCTGAAAGATGAAATTTCCATTGCTTGGGAAAATTTCCAAGAAGAGCTGAAACCACACACTACTACGCTATCTCAGAGAATAATATATCGGCTATTCGAAGCACGTTCGCAGCCTTTGCATAGAAAGTGCTCAACAAAATATCGGTTGGATCTATTGGATGCTGGGAATCCCTTAAGACGGCGGAGGAGTGTTTTGGTTGCAGACACCTCTTCTCAGCCCCCCCAGAGGGAGAAACTAAACAGATTGTGACTATCGCTGTAGAGATTTTACCTCAGTTGATACTTTTATTTAATAAAACGCCATCTCTGGCATGCAGTGCGGAAACTGTCTATTTTATTGTTTTATACTATGACTACCTTCCGGCCAACCAGCGCTCAATTTATCAGAATAAACATTGCTTTTTGGTTTATTTATTTTACCGAGAAGTTAGAAATAAGGGTTGAAACTTTTAATAATATGTCTTGGGTGTTATTTTGTTGTTGACATGGATGGCAAATATTTTTCGAATATAATATTTGGTTTCTTTTTATTAAATTATGACCGACGAATGATTACAATAATATTATTATTTTCATAGAAAAAAGCAGTCGAGTTACTCAGTTTCACAAATTCTTTCAAAAATACACACCATTTTTAGAATCATTAAAAACCCATTAGCGTCGAACACTTTCAAATACAAGCAGAATTCTGAGAAGTAATACAAATAATGTGTGACCTGATATTTCGAATTAAATTTACTCTGCCCTTAACTGTCGGCCTTAAATGATGATTTTAACTTCAGGAACAAGTCATACCCACCTGAAGATAATTAGTGTGAGCTGCTCGAAACGTCGGGAGTACAACGGAACAGGACCAACTGACGCGGATTAACAGAATGTGAGAATATCAAATTTAACATGTATAATATATAATATACAAATAATACAGTCAAAAAAGGGTATCGAAGTCTTATGTTGCGGTCGTAGTAAAGTAAATTTAATTATCCGGAAGTGACGTAATGTGAAATTCTGCAAAAGGTAGTATTTCTGTCGAAATTTACCAAACCCTTCACGTATCTTGCTATATCAGATCTTGGAAGGTTTCAGAAGTTCTAGGAAAGTCAATTTTTGGTATAAATTGAAACAAATCATATTGTGTTATTTTAAAGATCTCCGTAAACGTAGTTTTCTTAGAAAGTATTTGTAAAAATATTCAAAAAATGTATTTTTTTCGTGTAAATTTATACTATTTCAATATTGTTCATTATACGTGCTTGAAGAAAAGCATGTTATTGTAAGCATTTCTTTCATTCAATTCTACAGAATTTTATGTATATTTCCTGCGATAATCTTGTGCTTTGATATCGACATTTACAACAGAAGAATGTCTTACATGCACTCAAAGATTCATCTCTAATTTCAAATAATCAAGAGATCATCAAATATTACGCATTTATGGTGATCATTTAAATGAATGAAATAAATCTATGCCTACAATAATACACACACAATACGAGTTATTAATTACGACTAGTAGTAATCGTGCACTACGAAGTACCTGCCAAATCTTTCAATGATGTTAAATATATTTATTATATAATTTTTATAACACCATAAAGTGTTGTAGCTTATTGCGTGATTGATTGAGTGATAGATATATCGCCGAAATACCTATTTTTTTGATTGAAAAATTGAAAAAGCTGTAATTAGTACAAATTAAAAAACAATTGAATAATAAGTGTGTAAAGTATTCAAAAAACTTTTTGTGACTTTGAATTTAAGAAAAATGCTCCAATTATTTCGTGTATAGTAACTTGTAATCAATAAAAGATTAATTGATTTTTTAAAGTATTTCTTTTGCCTTTCAAAGCCACACCGTGACAAAACTATTAAATCAGCCACATATACGACTTCTAAATCGGATGTTCTGTATTGTCATTATTATCGAATATATTCATTATCCATATACAAAATAACATAACCTTTTTTCTCTACTTCTAACTTTGTCTAATTTATGTCCTTAGCCTTTATCTCTTCACTCATTCCTCTCTTATTTTCCCAAGGTCTCCATTTCAGAAATCTGGGAGTCCATCTCGTAGAATTTCGCCTTGCAATATGTCTTGTCCATTACCATTTTAGCTTCGCTACACGATCCATGATATCTACACTATAGTTCTGCGCCAAATTTCATAATTTATAATTCTATCTCTTAGGCTTACGACAAGCATAGATCTCTTCATGGATCTCTCGTTGTATACATTTGAGCTTTCCTGCACTTTTCTTTGTAAGGGCCATCCTCTCCACTCCATACGTCATCACTGGCAATATGCACAACAGAAATACTTTTCTTTTTAAGCTAATTGGTATTTCTTTCTATCTATCGATCTATCTGTATCGATTTATCGATCAATCTCTATCAATCGGTCTTTCTATCTATCGATTCAATCGATCTATTTTATGAACTTACCATTAATTAAATGTATTTCAAATCATTCTTTGTTTCATCTGAATCTTTTGGGCTGAAATTGTCTTAAATTTCCTTATAATGTTCTGCCTGCATCATACCACTTTTTGACGTAACGATATATTAAAAATATACGTAAATACCTCGATTATTCGGAGTCGTAAAGGGTTAGGTAATTAACAGCAAGTATTGTGGAATATCTTATCGAAATATCTTTTAAAATATAAAAAATATTTTTAATAGACTGATAATAAACACTGCTGAAATTGAAATTGTAGCAAGGCATTTTTTTGATTTATTGTTTTGTTTTATGAATTTGTTTCCCTATATATTTTTATTATTACAATTTATTTACAAAAAAAATCAATAATATTTATTACGTTATTACAAATGTTATTCATAGTATGTTTCCATTTAAGAGCATTGCTCTTGTGCTCGGACGAGGTACTTTGAATTTCTATATATCATTATTTACGTTTAATTATTTTACATTATATTATATATCTAGGATGAAGTTGTGGAATGAAACGTCTTGACTTTGAAGATAATGGTGTCTAGTTCAGTTCATTGAGATGTTCTCTCAGTTTTTTCTTCAATTGTTTTGTATCCTGTATATTTATCATTTCGATTGGAAGATTGTTAAAAAATTTTATACCTGTTTATTATTTTTTTGGATTGCATTTTGGGATTTTAAATTGTCTCGTAATCTTGGTGATGTGTTTTTTTCGAACTTCTTTTTCGTTTTCATTGATACTCTTTCGTATATAGATTCCACCTTTGGGACTAGAAAAATGTTGAATAGTGTTCGTGTGGGGGAATGTTGATTTTTTTAAAATATGACTTTAATAATTGAAAACCTCATGGCAAGAAGTTTTTAACTAACATTTTTGTCAAAAATGAGTTAATAAGCCCTCTGAACTAAATAATGTACGCTCTTTCCATTGGAAATAAGTTCAGAACTTAAAAATAATTGGAACATGTTCAAATCAAAGGGATGAACATGTTAACTACACTTTTTCATAAAAATCAAATGAGTAACTAATGGGAAGAACATGTTATCTTCAATAATAACATGTTCATGCCATCATTCTGAAATCAACACGCCTTTTAATTTGATTGGTATATTTATGGTAAATATAAATTTTACTCTGGCAGTACTGCCATTATATTTGGTTTTATTTGAAGACTATTATAATATATATTTATATATTATTTTTCAATAATTTGAAATGGTACACACAATATTTTGTATTAACATGCCAGATATTTTGTAATTTTGGATAATGGATGGTAAAAACAGAGAGAATTTGAAGGGTTGTTTGATGTTCGTGTTTTACCAACTTTAAAAAAGTGTTATTCTATTAAAAATGAGTTCCAGAGGCGAAAAGATGGTCGTTAACTACATTTTTTTAGGGAAAATTACTTATTTTTATTTTTTGTACATTAATGCATTTTTTTACTTTGTAAATACTTTCTTGATATTTTAGTGACGTGAATCAATAAAAATTAATCTTGAATTAGCAATAAAACATTTTTTTAAAGGCGAAATGCAAATGTCTAATTATCTCAAAATCACTTGAATGTTAGTTAACAACTTCTTGCCATGGGATCTTCAATTGTCCTCTGAATTACTTTAATTCGATCTATATCTTGATTATACCGTATCGATTCTTATTATTTTGCTTGCATAAGTTATTTATATGCCTTTTGCATTCTTATCTATAATTTCATAACGATAAAAGGCTTTCTATCCTACCATTAGCCTATTGCCTACAAGCTCTCTCTGCCAATCACAAAGGGTCCCGTATTTTGGAATCCTTTTGTATAAATATTATTATATTTCCTGGCAAAGTTATAAAGTCCACAAATTAAGTAGCGGTGATTGGATTAACGAACGCGTTGTTTTATGCCAGGACACTATTCTGGTCCGTATTTACCCAGCCTCCCCTATTTGATTTGGGGGAAGTAAACAAAAATGATGGAAGACTTTCATTGAAACGTTTCGGAATCAACCCTATCCGCGAACGTGGGGGAGGGGAGGGGATGCCGGCTCGTTATTGTGTTCTCCGTGTTCCGGAAAAGTAAGTCTCAAAGTACAAGTAGTTCGGCAACGCTACACCGCAGGAAGTTGTGGATACTTTAAACCAGGGGCGTACAACCAGCGTACCGTACAATATTTTTTTAGAATATATTTTTTTTTTTGAGTTTGTTTAAATCTTTCAGAACAGTGCTGGATTTATGTCACAGAGACATTATTAATCAATTAATGTATATTATAGATATCTCACAGAGATGAAACTGTATTTCTTATGGGAAAGTAGGTATAGAAGTCATTTGGGTGTACATAGGACTTATTACCTATCTTATGGTTGGCTCAAGTGATCACTTTACACAATGTAACATTCAAAAAATTGGAAATAATATTTCCTGGCGTATCCTAGTGTAATGCTAGTAATTCGGATGAATTTCATTACACAATAAAGTATATTGCTCTCAAAATTCCGTAAAATCAATTGTAGATTTTCTCATTAGCGACATCTGTGGGGATTTAGGGGAATGAAAATGGCTTTGTACAGGCCGCATGGAAAGGCGGTGAAAGCTTTCCACGCAATTTGAACATATATACAACTTCCAAAAAAAATGAATAAGCATGGTATATTCTATCATGGGTGGAAATGGCGAATGTTACATTGTGTAAAGTGATCACTTAAGCCAACCATAAGATAGGTCATAAGTTCCATGTACACCCAAATGACTTCTATACCTACTTTCGCATAAGAAATACAGTTTCATCTCCGTGACATATCTATAATATACATTAATTGATTAATATTTTTTTTATTTACAATTCAGGTCATTTTTAACGCGTCTCTTTATGACCCACTTCTTTGCTTTCTTTATCGATGTGAAGAAATGAAGTTTTTTCAATTGATTCAGCAACATTGTAGATTGACTTTTTTAAAAATATTTATTGTATTATTTGTAAAAATCTACATGTTTCGGAAATGCCTTTCCATCGTCAGGGTATGATTTGTGTTATATATATATAACACCCTGACGATGGAAAGATATTTCCGAAACATGTAGATGTGATTAATCAAATAATGTACGTAGATTTAAACAAATAATACATTCAATGTTTTTAAGAAATGTAGTGCTTATTTTAAGACACTATATTCTTCAATGTATCCTCTTATATTATATTTTTGACTGCTTCTTTGTCAGTTCTTGAAAATGTGCTGTCATATTTATATTCTCCTCACTTAGTTTACTCAATTGTTAGTTTTCATAGAATATCTTATAGCTATCTTATTATCCTCGTTTGAGAGTCTTATTTTTATTGAAAAAATCTTTAATTTTCCACTTTTATCGTAGTTTTTGGACTATAAACCATGAAATCAATTGTCGTATTTTTTCTTTCTTTGTAGTTGGAGCACCACAAATGTGACACAATTTCAACTAAGACCATATTCATGGACTTATTCGTTTCTTTGAATTTAACTGATTTCTTTAACTGAATTTCTTACTGCTCACTTATAAAACGCAGCAGTATTTACAATTTATCCATTACGTGGTTTGCAGAGCTATCTTAGAAGCTTGACCCTTATCCAAATAATAGATATGATAACTTAATATTATAACTTTGCCAGAAAATATAATAATATTTACAAAAGGATTCCAAAATATGCGACACTTTGTGAATGGCAGAGAGAGTTTGTAGGCAATAGGCAATCGTAAAATCAGTACTGATGGTAGGATGATGAATGGAAATTATATGTAGAATGGAAATTATAGAATATGAATACAAAAGGCAAATAAATAATTTATAATCAAGATATATAGGGAAACAAATTCATAAAACAAAACAATAAATCAAAAAAATACCTTGCTACAATTTCAATTTCAGCAGTGTTCATTATCAATCTATTGAAAAATATCTTCTAGATTGATACTCTTGTAGGAAATATGTCAATTTATCTTTTATTAATAATTTTATCACAATATTGTACGGCCTTTTTCAAGTGCTAATTCTATATTTTTGCATTAAATTTATTAATTAACTTGAAATTAAATTTATCAGTTTTTATTTTTCAAAAACGTCACTGGACACAAATTTAACTGAAGCACTATTCCAGTTCACACTAATTTCATACCAGTCACTCGAGAATATTCCACTTGTCTCTTAAAATTCTTATTCACGTTACGTGCCTCGCACTGATCAATCAAACGCTTCTCGCATACCGGTAGGCACCCTCTTAACTTATAAAACTGGTGCACCGTGCGTGTTTTACGTGTACTTTATAACCGCGTAAGTTCTAGATTTTTCTCCGTATTTTTGTCTAAGTTCTTTCCAGACTATTTTAGAGTGTTCAGAAAACTTCGCTTATGTGCCGTTCTTCTCGATTTTAAGAATATTGTGAAAATTCATTTTATTTGTTGTTAGAAGTGTTTTAGTAATTATTTTATTTTAACAAAAAATATATTATATTTTATGTTAATATTTAATAACTCATATAGGCCATGAGGCACAAATTATTGTAGTGACATCATAAAAATTTGAGTAAATCACATAAATTTATTTTGACCGAGAATTGAACCCGTTGCCACCTGTATGACAAGCGAGTACCATACTCAGTATGAAGGCTGCTAAATTAGGTATACTTTCAATTTTTTTTTTTTAAATATCATCACCATAATATGTCATCGTGATAAGACTTCTCTTAAAATAGTATTTTTTTTTTAAAGGAAAGTAATCAAAATATATATATTAGAAACTAAACTTAAAATTGAAACTTCTTCTTCTACCCCTAATCATATATGGTCGGGGTTCCTGCACCGCATATAAGGTTCCAACTTTTCCTACCTTGCCTCGCTTCGCGGCAGTCCTCCAACTGTTTCCGTCAGCTCCTTCTAGGGCGGCCCCTTCGTTTTCTGTCTTCTGATCTTGCCTGGAATATTCGCTTTGGTCGTTCATTTGCTGGCATCTGCAAGAGACCACTAGCCACCATAACTGGGATTTCTCGAAAAACAATAAGGTTCTCTTATTTGAGAATTTCTGATTCTGTAAAATTGAAACACCACACTACAATTTCATTGATTTCCGTGAGTATTTTTATAAAAAAAAACATGAAAGTGTGTTGAATTAATGTTATTACTTCTCCATTTAACATTTTTATAGTAAATTTACATAATACTCTTTACTTTTTACGTCATATTATACGTTTTGTTGTATTATTGTATTTGTGTATGAACGAAAACTTTTTCAAATATATTTACCGGCTCTGAAGAAAATTTCATATTATATTAATTTTGTTAAGATAAATTATATAAGTTTCACAGAGACGAAGCTATTTATTTTAAAAACGTGTATAAAAGGAATTTTTATTAATCAGTTAGAAAAGACATACAGAAAAAAATCAAATTAACCAAAAAATAATTAAATGCCACCGGGACTCGAACCACGGACCTCACATTCTATCCGGGAATGGCGCGTTATCCAATTTCGCCATGGACGCTTGTGTGGAAAATCTTTGGTCGATAGAGTGAGGAATGAACAAATTAGAAGTGAATGCAATGCTGGCTGTAGGGTGGTAGACAGAATAAAGAAAGGAGTGCTGAGATGGTTTGGTCATGTCGAACGTACGAACGAGGAAAGGATGGTTAAGAAAATATATGAGGCGAGTGTTGAAGGCAACAGAAATAGAGGGCGTCCGCGAAAGACCTGGGACGATCAGGTACTACAAGCATTTGAGGATGGCCCTGTTTAAAGCCGCAACAACCGTAGAACGTGTATGAAAAGATGTATTAATGTGGCCGAAGTAAAAGTGATGTGCCAGGATAGAAGAGTGTGGCGTTCAATCCTTTCTGCCTACCCCTGCGGGGAAACGGCGCGATGGTTAATTAGTTAGTTAGTTAGTTAGTTAGTCACTCTGGTAAGTTAATGAAAATTTTTCAACCTTATATGTAGTCTCTTTTTAATAATGTATATAAAAAGCTTTTAGGTATACTATGATCCAGGGCCTATATTCCTACCTACACAATTCCATCGTAGTAACATCCACACAATATCAATTTTTTTAAAGATGTTTATACGTTCATCATTGAAACCGTCAATTACAGAATGTTAGTTAACATAGTAAAAACCACTTCCATATTTAATGTCTACCGGTTTCGAGACGTACCCGTCTCTTCGTCAGGACCAACACTACACTACTATATTTACAACACTATACACCCCAACCATAGTATTGTTAAACTTTCACCAATATTGATCACATGCGTGTTAATCTTGTCAGGGACAAACATGCACTAACTAGCCTACTGAACATTCAGGATATATTTGAAGGGACTATGTTAGAGACATCTGTAGTCCTCGTGAAATATTTTAATTCGTCTAATAATATACATTGCGGGCGGGTTTCCCATCAATGCCACACACCCACCAGCTTACGTATGCAGCCGTCTAGTTTTGACAGTTTTCAATAAATTCTCGCAAGGTGGAACGTGCTACCTTATAGAAAATGGAAATGTCTTCCGCGGAGTCGAACCGGAAACGTGAAAAATAGTTTCAGCCAACATTCCTGGATTATTTAAAACCTGTCATCCTGTCGGTGCGGAATACGTCAGCACGTAAATTACTTAAAACGGGCAGCGGCGAACATCGAACATGATAGCGCCGCTCCCGTAAAGGGTGAGTTGACTCACAAATTGAATTGGACGCTCAAGTCAAGTTACGTTAAGTTAGTTGGACCAAATGGTTAGTAATATTGACACGAAACGTGGCTGTGGGAAGCGAATGAGAACACTTAATCAATTTTAATTTTTATTTATTACACAAAAAGCCACTGGACACATTGACACTTAAATTAATATTAATATTAAGATTAACATTTACATTTATATCGACATCTACAAAACGTCTACGTGTACATTTACATAAAATAAAATATGTTTTTACTCCCTTTCTTTTAACTCGTAACTTTTGGATCGATTTTTAACCCTTTTCCCTTGATCCAATCTAGCTGAAACTTTGCAGACAGACTCGTGGCGATGATAAAAATGAACTAACAAATTTTTGTTTGAAAAAATTTAATAATTATAGCATAATTTTGGATTTTTCGAAATTTTAATGTTTTTTTCTAATTGGAATCAATACAAATGAATAATGAGCCCGACGCGTGTATAGGCACGAAACCTGATTCAATGAGGAAGGGAGTATTTATATTAGGTCCTTACATATGAAATTGACGTTTAGTATGGGAGGAACATAAAGCCGATTTTTTTTATTATAATATATTTATTTAATCAAAGTATGTACCATTGCTATCTATGCACTTTTGCCATCTCATAGGTAGTTCATCGATCCCTTTACTAAAAAAACCATTCGGACGGGAATCAATAAAATCTTTGAAGGCGGTTTGGACTGCCCCATCGGAGTTGAATTTTTTCCTTTGCAAGAAGTTATCCAAATTTCGAAAAAAATGGTAATCTGTTGGGGCAAGGTCCGGAGAGTACGGTGGATGTCTTAGACATTCCAATTGAAGCTCCTCTAATTTGGTAGCCGTCTGTTGTGCAGTGTGTGGTCTAGCGTTATCATGAAGCAGCAGTGGCCTAGAGCGATTAACCAGCCTCGGTTGTTTAGCAGCTAGCTTTTCCATCATGGTTTGCAGTTGCTGACAATAGACATCTGCCGTAATCGTCTGGCCAGATTTAAGAAAGCTGTAGTGAACGACACCAGCACTAGTCCACCAAACGCTCACAAGTAACTTTTTTGGAGTCAATTTTCGCTTGGGGCATGGTTTGGCTGGTTCGGCAGGGTTCAGCCATTGCGATGAGCGCTTCCGATTATAGTACAGGATCCACTTTTCATCACAGGTAATGATTCGATTTAAAATCCCTTCATTATTGTGCCGGTTGAGTAATGCAACGCAGCAGTCAACGCGCGTTTGTTGATTTGCTTCACTCAGTTCGTGAGGTACCCACCTTTCAAGCTTTTTCACCTTACCAATTTGCTTCAAGTGGATTAAAACAGTTTTATCACTAACACCGCAGCCTGCAGCTAACTCGGATGTGGTTTGCGATGGATCCGCTTCCACAATAGCCTTCAATTCTTCATTATCAACTTTGGTCTCCGGCCGTCCAATTTCCAGAACGAAAACGTTGGAACCAAAAACGCACTGTGTTTTCTTTTGCGGCACCGTCGCCATACACATCATTAATCCTTCGAGCGTTTCTGCAGCACTGGTGCCACGGTGGAACTC
>JADDOH010015788.1:0-50143 GCA_016648135.1 Agrypnia vestita | reverse complement strand
AAATCAACATTTTAACAAATATTAAATAATGGTTAATAAAATTATGCCAATTACAAATTTTCCGCTGAATATAGTAATTTAATTTAATTTAACTTAATTTAATTTAGTGGAGGGGGTGGAGGGGAATGTGGGACGGGAATAGAAGGGAGTATAAATTGTACGAATTAGTTTGAGTGCGGTTGTGAATTATCTGGAGATCTCGAATGCACTAAGTTATAACAAAAGATTCGAGAGAAAATATTTCCTATAAATTGCATAGCAGCAGCGGACGCGAGCGGACAGCTGCAGTTATCACACAAGGCAAACCGGCGCGAATAGACAAGTTAACCGACATAGACAAAGTGCGACGAATACAAAAAGTACCTGCGTGTACAATAATCAAGTATCAAATATGTGCGATAAAAATGGTGTGAAGAAAGTGTATCAGAGACCAGTGGAATATTCTCGAGTGAATGAATTGCGAATTATGAAATTATACTCCAGTTAAGTTTGTTTCTAATGTATTAGTGATTTAAATAAAATATTAATTGAATTATTGTGTATCATTTCGTTTCCCACCCCCGCATACCCATGACAATTTTATAACTACATTGTTACTCTGAGAATAGGGCGGATTGTCAGGATGGTATATTTGGTACTGCATCACAATTGGAACAACACCCTCATTAAATGCGGTTTCATCCCTCCAGATCTGCAGGATCAGGTTTCTGTTTTCTACTATCCCTTCGCCTTATTCCGATAGCCATATTTTTCACGATACCCCTGTGTTGGGTGATTTATCTGACAAACTTCATCAATTTCGTTATTTGATGTAATAGCCAGGCTGCACGAAATATATCAATTAACACCCTCAATAATACGAAGACTACCTCCAAGGGAGAATTTTGGCTATCTGGGCTAAACCGCAGTTTTTCAATATTAGTCTGATCCCATTTTCGTTACGCGAAATAATTTTTGGTGATACGGTAAGAGTGGTTACAAAAATGGTTATTTTGTTTAGTTATTAGGTTATAAAACGTTTGAGACTCACCCCGGAAGACCACCAAATAAGTTCTACTTTCGTTGTACAAATTTTCAAACTTTTGGTATAGTTGTTTTTTTTTATTGTTTATCCCAATTACAATAATTTCGTTGTCTGTCTGTCCGTCCGTCCGTCTGTCTGTCCTCGTTACTTCGTGTAACGTCCGTAATTTTTTTATAGTAATTTTTTTTTTCCGAAAATTTTTTCCGATAAATACATACTTATTGCTTAGGAACCGACATGTAAAAGTACCGTCATTTTTGACGGGTAACAGCTAGTCTATAATAATCTATATAATCATATGTGTGTTCATCTCTATACAATTTTGAATTCTGTGTACACCTACATTCCGTAAATTCGAAACGTTCTAATGAATTAAATATCGTTAAAAAAACTCCCTTGTTAAAATTCTACAAGTAACGCTGTGTACCAGCATTGAATTTTTATTTGCGCATCGGATACGCACCTGAACCCGCGTTCATAATAAAAAGCAATGTTGTGTTAACCCAGAAAACCTAAATTTTGCACACACCTTAAAAAGTCTCCCGGGATTCGCAGAACAAGAGCGTCTAAACCTTTTCACGCGAAGAAATATTTTTTGTTTTTTTTTTTCAACAAGACAGTGACTTCGCAGAAATGGATTATATTAGAGTTCTATAAATACTGGTTATCGCTGCATCGAAATCTTAAATTGTAACTTTTCAGAATCGTTATTTATTAATACATGATTTTTTAGATTTACTCTAAATTAAACTTTGTAATGCACACACGTTGCGTTATTTTGTCACTACTTTAGTTTCAAGAGGAGCAGTCCCTCTCTTCAACGGGAGTTATTAATAACTAACCTAAATATAGAATGTTATGTATCTTAGAGAACACCTGTCAGTGTGAATGAGAGAGAGAGTGTGTGAGAGAGAGAGAGAGCGAATTATTTAAATAAAGTGGCGCCATTTTGTCTACTCTCTCTTATTACGCAGCCACCGTGACGAGAACATTATTCCTTATTTGCATACCGAACTATTGTCGCCTGAATTACCTGTGAGCCAATAAAGTAAATAGAATTTCACTGGATTACCGAAGCAACAAAGTTCTCCTCCTGTCACAAAGAAGGAGAACAATTCACAGAATTTGTACTGTCAACAAGTCAACAATATTGTTTACATCTAGTGGCTGAGTTATCAGTACAAAAAATGAAGAAGAAAAAAAGAAATCAAATTGATGAATTACAGTCATATATTCCTTAAACACTCATAAGATAATCACAATTTATATTTTCTATTGGAATACGCAATTTAAAATTGATAAATCTCATAAAATTGTGTTGGACTCTTTCAGTTTTTAGAATGAGTCTTACAAGGACCACGGAGTCGAGTTATATTCCAACCTACTGTCAGATTCTTCCACCACCATAGGTATATATACAATAATGTATACATCTGTATCAATACAAAAAACGAAGAAGAAATAAAATTGATTAATGACGAACATATAGTCCTTTCAAAGAAACTGTACCATTGCTATTTATAAAAAAAACATTTTCCGGGACAAAGCTCTAATTCCAATAATTTCCTAACAATTGTAAGAATGTTATCACGTATAATTGCGTGCTGCCAGATCAATATTCAATACATCTAAAGGCTTCGAAGTGATTCGCTAAATGTACTTGATATAATAGTTCATAGAAATTCGTCAAGCTTACGATTCGAATGAATAGAAATCAATATCAAATAAAATAATTTATGTTACTTCATTACCGAGTTCTTGTAATGTAAGATGAAAATGAATTACACAGTTGTTAGTTTATTTATTTCTTAGAAAAACTAATGATACAATCTACATAATATATATCTACGAGTAGTAGGTAACATGCGAATTTATAAATATTTCCACCGTTAGTTTTGTTTATGAATACTAACAAACTTTGTATAAACTTCATTGATAAATAATTATTATAGACGTAAAACCTTAAAATATCAAACTTATGATTTGACACTAAAAAAAATAACATTTTGAATATAAACAAGACCTAAGGATACCATAAACCTAGATTCAAATTCACTGCAACTCAAAGTATGTAATAACCTGAAAAAATGTATTTTCATTAAAAATTTCGTGAACTGGGATGCTTGCAATATGTCTTTCGTTATCTAAAATCACACGTATTTACCTATTCATCCAATTATACTAAAATTATTTACGTATTATAATTGTTAACTTTAAATTTTACTGCATAGGTATGTAAAATACGCTTTTAAAGCGTACCTTAACCTTAAAATAAAATTATTTTAGTATTGACTTCGGGCTCTGGTGTAACAGAGTACAAAATTAAAATATTTTATACAAATTATGTAGTTAGCGTGAGTACCAAATACACTTTATATGATGTGGAATATTTTAAATAATGTTTAAAAAAAATATTAATAATTATACGAGACACAATATTACCGCACAAGTGTGAAGTGCGCGAATTCAGGTCAACGTCGTCTTTATAGCAGTCGTCAGTGTAGTTAGTTTCTGTAGTAATTATTTATTTAATTAGGATGATATTAAGTTCCTTAGTTTCTTAAAATCAATAATTATGTCCACTATTTAAAAAAATGTTTCTCTTTGTCGTTTGGTAATGACGTTTCAAAAAATATTACCAGCATCTCTAAATATCCAGCGCAACTTATTCATTATTATAGCTGCGAGGAAACAGGAGGTCTAATTTTTCAATTACATTGCATTAAATTAAAGAACAGGTGCTGTGGACCTACCGCGGGGGTGTCTATTGTGCGGGATTGAAGTAAAATCGATATGGCTAGTTATTATCACATAGACCGCGATCGCTTCGGCCGTGACAAGGTACTCACACCAAAATAGAAGAGAGTTGAAAAAACTAATTAAAACTTCTTATAAACTTTTGTAGGGCGGAAGAAACTTTAAGGGTAGTTGTAGGGGCAACACTTGGGGGGGTGGGGGAAGAAGTATACAAATAAAATGTCTGGAGTTTCTAGCTCGGCGTCGATTCGAGGTTCAAGGGCGCCATCTCCGTCTACAATTTTTTAAACCCTTTTTTATGGGAAATTTCAACATTAGAAAATTTACATTAACTTGATAATGAAAATAAATTAGACTTCTCATTTAGAAGGATAAAAATTAAACAAATTTAATTGAATATCGAATTTTATATCTGTACCTGAAAAGCAATGGAATGGTGGACCACATTTATAAAATTGACAATTATTCTACTCTTTTTTTCTGGCGTTTCACCCTTATTACTCCCTTTCTTTTAACTCGTAGCGTCTGCTTGTCTACTTGTCGTCTTGTCTGCTTATTGACGAAAAAACTTTGGATCGATTTTTAACCCTTTTCCCGTGATCCGATCGAGCTGAAACTTTGCAAGCAGACTCGTGGCGATGATCAAGAAGATCCATCAAATTTTCGTTAAAAAAAATTAATAAATTTTTGGATTTTTCAAATTTTTAATGGTTTTTTCATACAAATTATTAAGTTGTATGAAAATATTTCAACGCGTCCGGTAGACGCGAAACTTGATTATAGTATAATTTTGGATTTTTGGAAATTTTTTATTACTCCCTTTCGTAGCTCGACCGAAGCCCAACGCGTAGGTTAGGCGCCAAGCCAGTTTCCACTAGTAAATGAGAAAGGGAGTATAATAAAAACTTGGTTTTTATGAGTTACTTTTTTCTTGCTACTAATAAGTATTTTATATCTGCGTTGTCAACTGGGGTGTGTGGTTGTGCGTTTTTCATTTTAGGATTTGTAATAATTATAACGGTTGATTTTATTTGAATGTGGAATAAACATTATTCTAAGTAGATGTTTCAATTCTGTTGATGGTTGTGATGAGAATGGACACCGTTTCCTCTTCAAAGATTAATGCCAGAAATAGTGCGGACATTTTAGGGGTTTCAGTAAGGATTTAAAAATATATTTAATAATGATAGCATACCAAAATTGAATACCTAATTAACTACTAGTTACCATTAGAACACAGCGCTGTGCTGGTATTCCGCCCCACTAAGCTAAAAGGCAGTAAATCCATACTTTTTGAAAAATGTTTTTTTGTGGTTTTGGCTACTTGAAATCATATTTTACCTTTCTTATAAGCTTGTTTGCCGTATTTCTATCAAAATATTAAAATATACGCATTTTTAATTATGAAGTATATTCATCTGGGGTATGTAACACGCAGCTTATTTGCAATTTTAAGGTTAAAACTATATATAAAAAAAATTATCTGTATTAATTCAATACCTATTGACTCAGCGTGAATGAATTATATTATATTCAACATAAAATTAATTAATCAATTAGAAAGACATACAGAAAAATCTAAATCACTAAAAAATATTAGGTTACTACTGGGATTCGAACCCAGGTCACCTCCTTTCCGGGGCCGGTTCTCTGACCACTAAGCTATAGCAACACTCTATGTTTCCGTGAATATATCGACCTTATATGTAGTTCTTATTTTTATTAATTGATCAATTTTTACAGAACTTTGTTCTGAAAAATTACAACTTCACAAATATGAATGTGTTCTTAAATATTTATATTTACTCGTTTGAATGATAGAAATTGCTCCATTCACATTTCCTTGATTTACTCAGTAATTTATTTAATGGAGATACTGCTTTTTAGCTTAGTGGGGCAGTATTATCAAGACGAGTATGACTGCGTGAAACAGTGTCATGACATTTGCTCTGGAGTTTCGAGACTTGAATGTACTGTAATTGTAAGTTTGAATCTACTTTATTTGTATGCCTGAATGTACTGTATTTGTAAGCTTAAATGTACTGTAATTATAAGCTTGAATGTACTGTAAATGTAAGGAAAATCTAACACGAAATCTCTTCTGATGGTTTGATTATAAGCAAGTTCCATGAATAATGTTAAATATTTGCTTTTAAACTAAGTTTTAGTATTCGATATTAAAATATATGAATATTAATTTCTAAGTACTTAAAATTCATTACAAGGGCCAGGAGGAGGAAAGGGACTCCCTTCCCGGGGGACGTTTGCGCGTGAAAGTATTTCGAAGCAACATCATCTAAACAAAATTCATTAATAAATCAAGAATTATAATTAAAAATATTTTGAGAAATATTTATGGGTACGAAAAATACCGAAGAAGATTATATGATCAATCTTTTTAAGATACAAACGGTTTATAAACTTAAATGCGGACACTTTAATAAATTTTTTATAACTCGGTTGACTAAATACAACAACTTTTTTGTTATACAATTATTATTTTTTTCTCACGTTCATGCCAAATGAAAGTAAATTAAATACAAATAGATACTATTTTTAAGAGAAATAATAGCTAATGCCTTGAATTGAAATTTCGAAGAAAAATCTTTAGTTGTGCCATTTCGTAAAGTGAGGTTACGTTTTGCGCATGTTAGAGTGCACTCAGAATATTTTTATTCTTATAAACAGTGTATTTTGATAAAAATGTTACAAATAACATTTGTTTATAATCGAGGCATACAGAACAAATTCTACAGTAATTTAATTAATTCTACAGTAATTCTGAAGTAAGAGCGATTATTTACAGCCCGATAGTACGTACAATGCGATTATTTTCCGACCTGAGTACTCGCAATGACTTTACATGATAAGGAATTTGAAATATTTACATTGTAATGATGGACCAACCTTGATTTTAAAAATGATCACTGGACGGCAGAACAACTATTTTTATACTTTAACCACTGCTACACATAACAAAGCTTTTTATATTTATTTTTGTGTTTAGTTTGCAGACTTCCATGTTTTATTTTTCATGAAATTTAAAATAAATTAAATTTTAATAATTATTATTATTAAGTGACGCAATTAAAGTGTTATTTTAAATGTGGCAGCTGTTTCGGCTTGCTAGGCCATTATCAAACAGTGGATATGACACGTATAATCGACTGATTTATAAGATTTAAATTACTCCTTCCTCTATGAAAAGAAAGGTGTTTTCGGTGAAGCTCATGTATATTAAGATTATTTTTTCCACTAGGCACATATCATGAAAGACTCCCCGGTTTATAAAATTCAATGTTACGCTTAGTTATCGAAATTTCCCGTTTTCTGTAAGTTTAACTGAATTACTTTGAAAGTGCCTATATTTAGTTGTTATTATTATTATACGTGGTATATCCACTATTTGATAATGGCCTAGCAAGCCGAAACAGCTGTCACATTCAAAAGTTGCTTAATTTGCTGAAACTAATAAAAATATTTATTAAAATTTAATTTGTTATTATTAATATAGATGGTATATCCACTGTTTGATAATGACCCAGCAAGCTGAAACAGCTGCCGCATTAAAAATTACGCTTAACTCGCTTAAACTTATAAAAATATTTATTAAAATTTAATTTGTTATTATTATTATACATGGTATATCCACTGTTTGATAATGACCTAGCAAGCCAAAACAGCTGTCGCATTTAACATTACGCTTAACTTGCTTAAACTAATAAAAATATTTATTAAAATTTAATTTCTCGGAGTCATTACACTTTTGCTCTCTTGTGAAACTATTTACATTATAGTTTAATTTTAATTATTCTGTGTAACCATGATTATATATATATTATATAATTATATCATGCGGATATAATGCAAAATGAATTATATTTAATTTTAACAAGGTAAAATGAAATAAGAACCAACATTATAAAAGTCATTCTCAATATTAACATAAAAACAGCATTTTTCATTATTTTCCCGGTTTATAAATTATCTGTAAAAAGTTTATCAACACATTTTTTGCGGAGAATTTCTGACAGGCAAATAAACAGAGAAATTCAGCCGTAAACAAAAAAATATTTTTTTAAATCGCCCTCACCAACAGGCCAGATGACGCGATTCAATTTTTTAAGGAGATTTCAGATATAATCCTCGTTTGGTGTTCGGGCAAAGTAAGACTTTTAAAAGACAGGCAGAACAAACAGAGAGACCCACAATACATTCGGGCTCAGAACAAAGAAAATAATATTTAATGCTTGTTCTGACTATGTAAATACCGTTCCTTTATCACTTAAGGGGGGGGGTAAGGTTTTTAACTTTTTTTTTTTCATTTTATTTTTAATTTTTTAAATGAATGTATAACATCGTAAGAATATTGTGTCAAAATTTTAAGTCAATCGGAGCAAAATTGATGAAATTATGAACATTTGAGCGATACTCAGACTGATTTTCTATACCTGCTCGGGCAGCTAAGAGACGCGCTCACCTGAGGACTACCGGACGTGCCATTTGCATTGGAAGAGTTTTGCGTAGACAAGGACAAACAGATGCTGATGATGAAAGCTCTTTGCTGTGTGAACATGGGATCGACGATTATGTGTAAGTATAAAATAAGTGTTGAGTTTTATTTTGAATTTTACAGTGTGCAAAACTTTAAAGCGTTTTCCCCACATCACACGTTTTCAAAGTCGATGTCCATCATAACTTCAGACCTACGGCACCGATCCTTTTGAAATTTTGAACACTATTTCTGTACATAATTTACGAGGTTACGCTGAAAACTTTTTTTCAAATTTGTTATTAATTTTTATTTTTTAATAACAAATTAGTCGATATTTTTCACAAAAAATCGCGTTTTTCCCTTCAAAGTGTTCAAAAAATTGAAAAATTGAAATTTCGAAAAACACTCCCAGGGTTACCTGGGAAAATCTATTATCTAACGAATGAACTTTGATTTTTTGATTTCAGATGATCTAGCACCATGTTATGTTGGACACCGCAATTCTACTTTTTTTCGAGATACGTCCGAATAATTGCTGCCATTGCCGTATTTTTTAATATTTCGTCTTGAAAATTTTACACAATATTCTTCAAATGTCATACTTTAATGTACTATTGATTTTAATAAAGAGATTTTAACTATGTCGTCACAAAAAATTCACAAAAACATGCCTTTTTTTGTACGAATTAACCTTACCCCCCCCTTAACTCGGGGAGTAATTCTCACGTTTTTCATAGAAATTCAACGGAATTGTGTTTTGTTCTCGGGCGTTATTCAGAAGTGATAAAAGACATTTCTGACTTTTCGGCGTCTAGAACGTTCGGTGTTCCGGGTTCACGTGGAGCAGGACACGTGATGAATGCCAACGAGTGGTCTGAGGTGACAGCGGTGTAACCAGTGGCGCGACTGCACCAGTGCAGTCAATGCGGGGCATTGGGGTCCACGTAAGATCAAGGGGCCCAAAAAGTCCGCGTACAGTACATTTGCATACTAGAAATGAAATGAACTATACATAATCGAGGATTTTACAACGCTCTCAACGTTTGGAAAATCAATTAAGACAAATTTTAGAAGTCTCACAGGGAAGAAGCTATGAGGAGGACGCGTGAGGAAGTCTTTTTATACGATGGCCCAGGGCTTACAACCTGTATGAGCTGGCTTATTTGATCACTCTACACAATGCGACGTTCACCTGTTCCATAGTAAGAACATCCACACATTACCAAATTTTGAAAGTTCTATATATGTTCAAATCTGAGAATCTTTCGTTTATTTGAATGGATGAGACATATTTAGTATATTTTGAGTTTGTTCAAATCTTTCAGAATAGTGCTGGATTTATGTCACAGAGACATTATTAATCAATTAATGTATATTATAGATATCTCACAGAGACGAAACTGTATTTCTGTGGGAAAGTAGGTATAGAAGTCATTTGGGTGTACATTTAGTCTTTTTTCATTTGAAAAATCCTTTATATAAGTAGACGGCATCATTAAACGTGATATTCTCGTACGTAACACCGTCTTTAAATTGTCATAATAAAGAACAAAATGTAACCGTGAGTATTATTTGTACCCTGTACCGAATCTGTCAAAATCTACCTCAGCGGCACTCATCTCATACACACTATAGTATGTCAACGAGCTAAAGCCTCATCCCCCGCGTCTCTCTACCTGCTAAACACCCCTATTTAGTGCTGTACACGGCTACATTGATTCCACGAATTTTAGCGGGCGTAGTGACTCTTCTGGCTAGCTGGCCTTCAGTTTACTGGCCGACTATACATACGTGATACTCACACAACACACGCTACATGCCGATACCAGCGTATACCTCTGGACGGGTGGTCTTCTCCAAACACCGCGCACATTAATCCGCCATTATTATGTACATTTACATCGGGTCCCTTTATCCGTTTTTAGTTACGCCCCTGCTAGAGAAGCAACGTGCATAAGTCTTAAACGAGTGCAAGAATCTGAATGCGTCGATAAGAAACGTCGCCCACATTATAGGTGTTCTGGAAACTTCTGCGAGGGATTTTCGAGATGGATGAGATTATACGCCGGATGCAGAAAGGTGCACACGGAATTTCCATCTGCACATTTTTGATTTTAGTTTTTGTAATTTTTGTTGTCAGATTTGAATCATTAATGTCTTTTAATAAAGTTTCATAAACATTAATTATTTCTTGCTATATTACTTTTACATAGGTAGCGGTGACCGAGTATTCCACAGACATTCGTGATTAATATAATAAGTCACGAAAAGTAATGTAGTGATGTAATGTTATCTCCCCAACGCGTCATATTTGTTTCTTCTGTCGCGGACTGAGAAGATCGCATTGATAATCGATACTAATCGCGAATGATATTAGCATGCTCATAAGCAAGCCTGTTCACACATGCTCAAAAGATACCCCTTCACGCTGAGTGACATTAGCATGTTCATTAATGAACCGGCGGTTGATTTTTGAGCGTGCTAGCAATGAGCATGCTCATTACTAGCAATATGCGTACACATACGCTACTAAATAGCAATGGCTCAAGAAGCTCAATACTGCGCATGCTCACGTGCCACTAATAAACATGTGTATCAGTACCTTTATGTCATTAATACACTACAAATGCAAATTTTGCTTCCCGTCTCGAGTTTTTAATGACAAAAATCGTTTATAAATTCCTTAAACTCTATAAATTCTCCTCACACTCAATATGTCACATTAATTAGACCATGTAGATCCACGACTACTTTCCAAAGGTATTAAAAATCTAAAATGTTTATATTAAATAAATAAAAATAAAAATTCGTAGAATAAGACAATGTGCGTCTAATATTTTCACTGTCAAAAGCAATATCAGCATAGACATTTGCAGCGCCCAAGCTAAAATTCATTTTCTAGAACATAATAATAATTATTAAAAACATAATAATAAGTCCTTTGATCATCTCGAGAATTACAATTCCGTCTCGCAAGGACTTAAAATGTCTTCGCAAAATAATGAGTAAGTAAATAGATACGAATCTAATAAGTGAAATCAATTTCCACGCCGACTTCCGCTTTCTTCGTAATGCCGAATTATTTCGCGCTCCGATCGACCCCCGCAATACAACGTACCTTGCGCCCCTATCAAGAATTTCCCGCCCGTACAATTATAATTGTAATCACGGCAATATTTTTAATATACAACCTTCATCTCTTAGTAAAGTAGGATGTATAGGGTGTCTCGTAGCTCGAAGCAAAAAAAATAAAAAACAAAATCACATTGTATTTAAACCACGAGTTTTATTAAATATCACGCCAACCGGTTTCGCTTAACTAAAGCTTCATCAGAGCAATATTTAAACGGTGTAAATACTGCCCGTTCAAACGTGGAGTTCGACAAGGGTGTATATTGTCACCTATGTTATTCAATTTATACTCCGATCTAGTATTCAAGGAGGCTTTGCATGACATAGAACTGGGGGTCAAGGTTAACGGTATACACGTCAATAATATCAGGTATGCGGATGATACAGTCATTCTGGCAGATAGTATGGAAGACTTACAAACACTCATAAACAGAATTAATGAGGCTGGTGTGAGACTGGGTCTTAACATGAACGTGAGTAAAACAAAGTTCATGGTGTTTAGTAGGCAAGATCACACAGGAGCACGCCTCACATTGAATGGGGCTGGTATAGAGAGAGTGACAAAGTTTAAATACCTTGGAAGTATCCTAGCGGAAGACCTCGACCCAGAAAACGAAGTCAAATGCAGAATTGAAGCATCGCGAGCTGCTTTTAACAAAATGAGACAGATATTCTGCGATGACAATCTTAACCTGAAACTTCGACAGCGACTGGTCAAATGTTATATATGGTCAGTCCTGCTGTACGGAGTGGAATCGTGGACCCTCAAAGTGAGTAGCATGAACCGGCTGGAGGCGTTCGAAATGTGGATACATCGGAGAATGCTCCGGATACCCTGGACGGATATGGTCAGCAACACAAGAGTTCTTCAAAGAGCTAGAGTGAATAGAGAGTTGCTGACAAATATCAAAATTCGAAAGGTATCGTATTTGGGTCATGTGCTCAGAGGAGAAAAATACGAATTGCTCCACCTGATTCTTATAGGCAAGATAGAGGGTCGTAGAGGTGTTGGAAGGAGACAAATTTCCTGGTTCCGCAATATACGCGACTGGACGGGCATAAGAAGTGTTGGAGAGCTGTTTCGTACTGCCCAGGACAGGGACGCTTTCTCTCGGGTGATAGTCAACGTTGGGGGGACCTGACATGACACCAAAAGAAGAAGAAGAAATACTGCCCTGATAAACCTTGAGTTAAGTTGGTTGCTTGTTGATCTTGTGGTTAAGACTCTCGCCTCGTGATCCATAGTTTGCGGGTTCGAACCTCACTTCAGACAAGCAAGTTAGTCCTGTTTTCATAGTACATGCGTTTTTGCATCTATATTTAAAAAAAAAAACACTACCTTGATGAAGTTTGAGTTAAGTGAAACCGGTTGGTGTGTTATTTAATAAGACTCGTGGTTTAAATACAACGTGATATTGTTTTTTAACCAAATATGTCAAACCACAAAGTGATCGCTTTCTACAAAAAAAAAAATCGTGGCAAAAACTTCGGGAGAGTGTTGTTCATTTAATTTTGAATTACAAATATTCTCAACATTTTTTGAGTAAGAAAAAAATTACTATATTTTGTCCCCAGAGAGATCATAATTAATTAAGATAAATGATAGCAGCGGTATATAGCGGTCTTAGACTGTATAGGTAATAGATATGGAACAAAAGGGCGAATAAAAATACCAATTTTAAGAACCACCTTCAAGATTCCACTCATTCCAATCATTCCACAAAACTCAAAATATTCTGAATATAAAGAACTGGTCAAAAGAAAGAATAAAAAATTGAAATAGTTTTCAGGCGTATTTTAGTGTATTGTTAATGATTCGGCTGAATCTCATATACACATATAAAGGATATTGTTTAAAAAATCCAAATCAAAAAAATATAGATACCTCATTAGTGACATCTGTATTTGATTATGGGAATGACACCGGTGGTGCTGGTGAAAAACTACGACATACATGTGAAGCGGGTTGTAAAACTTAAATATATATACAACTTCCGAAAATGTGATAGATGTGGTATTCTATCATGGGTAGAAATGTGAACGCCAGCCATACGATAGGTCCTAAGCCGTATAAACACCCAAAAATAAAAATAAAATAAAACTTCCATACCTACTTTTGCATTAAAAAAATATAATTTCGGCTCCATGAGACATCTATATATTAGGTCCTTACATATGAAATTGGCGTTTAGTATGGGAGGAACATAAAGCCGATTTTATTTTATTATAATATATTTATTTAATCAAAGTATGTACCATTGCTATCTATGCACTTTTGCCATCTCATAGGTAGTTCATCGATCCCTTTACTAAAAAAACATTCGGACGGGAATCAATAAAATCTTTGAAGGCGGTTTGGACTGCCCCATCGGAGTTGAATTTTTTCCTTTGCAAGAAGTTATCCAAATTTCGAAAAAAATGATAATCTGTTGGGGCAAGGTCCGGAGAGTACGGTGGATGTCTTAGACATTCCAATTGAAGCTCCTCTAATTTGGTAGCCGTCTGTTGTGCAGTGTGTGGTCTAGCGTTATCATGAAGCAGCAGTGGCCTAGAGCGATTAACCAGCCTCGGTTGTTTAGCAGCTAGCTTTTCCATCATGGTTTGCAGTTGCTGACAATAGACATCTGCCGTAATCGTCTGGCCAGATTTAAGAAAGCTGTAGTGAACGACACCAGCACTAGTCCACCAAACGCTCACAAGTAACTTTTTTGGAGTCAATTTTCGCTTGGGGCATGGTTTGGCTGGTTCGGCAGGGTTCAGCCATTGCGATGAGCGCTTCCGATTATCGTACAGGATCCACTTTTCATCACAGGTAATGATTCGATTTAAAATCCCTTCATTATTGTGCCGGTTGAGTAATGCAACGCAGCAGTCAACGCGCGTTTGTTGATTTGCTTCACTCAATTCGTGAGGTACCCACCTTTCAAGCTTTTTCACCTTACCAATTTGCTTCAAGTGGATTAAAACAGTTTTATCACTAACACCGCAGCCTGCAGCTAACTCGGATGTGGTTTGCGATGGATCCGCTTCCACAATAGCCTTCAATTCTTCATTATCAACTTTGGTCTCCGGCCGTCCACGGGGCTTGTTCTGCAGGTCGAAATTTCCAGAACGAAAACGTTGGAACCAAAAACGCACTGTTTTCTTTTGCGGCACCGTCGCCATACACATCATTAATCCTTCGAGCCGTTTCTGCAGCACTGGTGCCACGGTGGAACTCGTACTCGTAAATAACGCGATATTTCAAGTTTTTCATTTTGTAAACTGAGTGACGCAAAGAAAAAAACAATTGAGGAAAAAACAAATGAATTATAATTTTCAAAACACAAATACATGAGTAAATAGCTGTATAAATTTGGATTTGGAATTCCTAACCAAAGAGAAGATATTTGAGATCAAATTTGCCAGTACGGCAAAACTTCCAATTTCATATGTAAGGACCTAATATATCCTGAAAATATAACGCGTTTCTTTCCCATATCAGCAGCCCTCCTGTGTGATTTTTCTCAAACTTTGGTGTTTTTATGGTGTTTCACTACAGCAATTAGACGTCATGCTCTGCTGTAGCGTTAAAAAAATAAAAATATTGGAGAGAATAGATAAAATAGTCAGTAAATTAGACTTCTTCGGATGCAGATTAAACGAAAACTGGGACTCTACTATCGTAAAATAAACATCATGTTGAGCTGTATTTAATGCTGACTTGACGTTAATTTAATTTTTTGAATGAGAAAAATACCTATTTTCTGTACCTGAATAATTCTGTCAGGAAAATATTTCATTTCATTTTTTCCTGGAAATATATCTGCGGGTGAAAGGAACAACGGAATGAGTCAAAAAATCTAGGTTTCCAACAGAGCCAAAACAAAATTTGGAAATTTCGTTTGTTTAAGAAATATTTCTCAAAGCCTTTATTACTTTCATTTACATAATTTTTGCACCAGTGGTTTTGTTTTTTGCACAAAAACGTTGAACCAAGTTGAATAATGTCGATGTTTCTTTCCATATTTTTCAAGTAATTAATCATGTCATTTATCCTTTTTCAAAAAATTAAAATATGATGATGAGTCATCTAATTTTTCCTTTCTAGATGTGTATTTAGAGAACAACTCTGCATACTTAAATCGAAACTCGATTTTATTAACTTTATTCGTTGATCCTTTCGCCTACAGATATATTTACTCACAGCTTATCATTTCAAACACTGAGTGTACACGCCTATTGTTTCCTCCTAATTCGTTATTTCAATACAATCAAACCATTTTGATACAGTACTAACAATTAAAAAGTCCGTAGTCGGTAATTAATAAAAATCATCCCCCCCCACTTCCACAGGACCTGCAACCCTTAAACCAGACATTCACTCCAACACACTCCAGTTTACCCTCACCAGAAGAAGGTAACGGACTTTTCTGAAATATGTGGTAGTGATATTCTCAAATAAAAGTGGTGGAAAAAAACTCGAAAATATTCAAAATTGTGAAAAAAAATGTAATAATCATACTATTTTATGAAACACTGAACACTTCCTTCTCCCTTTCTTCATCCCAACTCTCTGTCATCGTTGACTGTTGGGGTCAGCTCTCTTCATCCTTAGGTTGTAGATTCTTCTGTCCTGGATCACGTCACCCACTCCGTGTCTCTCTGCATTCGGGTATCCCTTTGCACCACCCATTAATTTTTTGGTCTTCCTCTGGATGTCGTTCGGGGAGGATCCATGGAGATCACCTGGTTAACAATGTGATCGGATACTCTGCGTCCAACAACGTGGCAATACCATCTCAATTATCTTTCCTTCATCTTGTGACGCCCAGGATCCCACGAATGCGTGAACTTTTTAATTTTCTTTTAGGGACACTACACATGACCATCCCAGCATGCGAATTTTTATTGTTTCTAGCTGCCTATTTTAGGTACTGTACATGGTCCAGCATTCAGATCCATAGATGGGGTCTCGTCTGACAATTGTCTGAAATATTTTCCCTTTTAATTTTAATGGCATTTTTGCATCACATAGGACTCCCGTCATAGATCTAAGCTTCATCTATCCCACACTAATTATATTTGTATCATACCTGCTGTAGATGCTGCACCGTTATGGATGGTGACCCATGCTGAGTTGAGCTCGTCCATTATCGTAAATAATGTTTATAACATCTATTTTATTATAATATTATTAATAAAATAAACTTAGTTTTCACCACTTTTTATATTGAAAATATCAATATATTTCATAGCCATGGCCCCTTCATCAGGATCCAATTGTATATTAACAAAAAATTAATTTTTTGCAAGAATTATTCAGAATTTTGGCTATAATTATTATTATTACTCTTTTGATATTAATAAGGGTTTAAAAATTTTACATATAAATTATACAGAATCACAGTGTAATAAATGAGAAATTTTGGAAATAAGAAAAAGTGTTAATAGTAAATTGAATATTATAATAACCAGGTCCTTTTTACAAATAGTTTTCTGTTAAATTTATTTTCATGTTAGGTAGGTACTTTATTATTATTCATTTTCCATGTATAACTTTTGAAATATTTAGATTGTCTATACTTCGAATTTTAAATTTAATTTTTTGTTATAGCTAGACCGCATTAAAAAGAATGTGCGCAAAAAATATGTGTGTTGTTACGATGCAAAAAATGAACACAAAATAAGTTTTAAGGGTTTAAAAATTTTACATATAAATTATACAGAATCACAGTGTGATAAATGAGAAATTTTGGAAATAAGAAAAAGTGTTAATAGTAAATTGAATATTATAATAACCAGGTCCTTTTTACAAATAGTTTTCTGTTAAATTTATTTTCATGTTAGGTAGGTACTTTATTATTATTCATTTTCCATGTATAACTTTTGAAATATTTAGATTGTCTATACTTCGAATTTTAAATTTAATTTTTTGTTATAGCTAGACCGCATTAAAAAGAATGTGCGCATAAAATATGTGTTGTTACGATGCAAAAAATGAACACAAAATAAGTTTTTCTAGTAAGTAAATAAGTAACTTTTTTTAAACTAAAAAATATATATTTATTTGACATCATATTGAGGCTTGTAATACGGGCTTGCCAGGCAACTTTCCCCGCTTTCTTCTTACCGGACAAAGCTAGGGAACGGTCTTTTGATTGTGGTCGACCTATAATATACAATTATTGTATCCTGATGAAGGGAGCCACAGGCTTTGAAACATGTTGATATTTTCAATATAAAAAAGTTGTGAAAACTAATCTTATTTTATTAATAATGTCATCACAAAATTATTTTGATATTTTTGAAGAAGAATCTATTTTATTATTTGTTTATAACATACTATAAAACAAAAAAAAATCATAAAATATTTTTTATATATATTATTATATATTTACGGACATAATCGAATTTTCCCTGCGAACTTTTCAGCAGCCAAATGAAATACCTACCTCAAATTTTCCGGAATATTCCGGAATAATTTCGTTTCGCCGGCGAGTTCGTGGAGGCAAATCGAGTTAGGAAAAGCCAAAAAGTCCGGCGTCAACAAACAGCTTTACGAGACAACTTCAAAAGTGTCTACTCACATAAGTTGATACGTCATTCGCAAGCCTCGCCGCGGGGTGAGGCAGGCTCGACCAGTCGGTACCCTGACCGACCCTTTCGTTCCACCCCGAATAAATAAAAAGATTTGTTTCAAACAAATTGAATAAATCACTAAAAAGACGCACAAAAAACCACTTCAGTATTATGTTGCTGGTAGACTACTTTACCAATGTATGTGTTCGGTATTCACTTCTTCTTCTTCTTATAATGCCATCTCCTATAGGAGGTCGGCCATTATGACTTTATTAGCCGCCGCACGGAACAACTCAGTCGAGATACACTTATACCAGTCCCTCAAGTTGCGCAGCCATGTGATGTGCTTATTTTGCCATTTATTTTCCCCTAGATGATGAGTTGGTTTAGACTAAATTTTGATCTTTTCATAATATGTCCGATACTCCAGTTTTACCTTCTTGATAGTTCACAACACTTCTCGATATTTTTCCATAAGCCAGAAGACTACAACATTCTTCACTCTGTCTATCCAGGTAACTTTTAATATGCATCTTTGGTAGATGTTTAATTACCTCGTAGTATGAATTTCGCGATTTGCTGAATGTATATATATGTAAATGAAATTACGTTTGCGTGTTTGTGAGAATATCAATCAATGCCTATCTGTCGAAGCATGATCTTCTGGCACATTTTATGTGTGATGCGTAAATGTGTGTGACAATAGATAGATGTGAATTAATGGTAAGATAATATAATAATACAGGATGACCTGAAAATACTCGCGTTGGTTATATTTATTGCAAGTACAGGTTACAATGGTATAGTTCTAGGAATTCAAAGAATATCGCGACTGTCTCGTGCGGCGTTCGAAGGAAGTATAATAGACGGGTCGTGGGCGAACAGTATATCGGCGCCCACGATCTACTATTGGTAGGTGGTCTCGAGCGCGATTAGTCTATTGGCACGCTCAAGAGACAAGAGTCCTAAACTAGAGTCCGGGTAGGCCTAGATCCTCCACATAGAACCGCATTTCAAAAGCCTCATCTTTACGCATTAGTTCTTAGTTTAATGTCCTTACATAAGAGAATGGAAAAAATATAATACCGAACCATACGCATTCATGTTATAGGCTTAGGTCACGGTTTTAAAATAACGATTTCATTCTGAGATACGCACTTCTTGCCATCTCTATTAGAGCTTTGATTTCTTGAGATGAATCCTAGCTCTCGTTCGCCCATGCACCAAAGTACTATTCAATACATGGCACTTACTCTGTATTCACGAATCCACATTTGTTGGCATTTACGTCACGAGTGTTCATGTTAAACAGCTCGAATGATAATAACATTAAATTGAATATAGTCATTCACGTGTATAGTCATTCATTAGTAAGCAGAAAGCGTTCAACCCACATAAGACCAAATTATTAGTTATTTTATTATTTTTTTATAAATATTTTTTTTTACCCACATCATGGCCATGATCATTAAATTTACCCCTCTTCACATTTATAAATCTTAAGCAAAAATTGGTTAAGAACATAGGCACATGTGGTACGGACGCAATATGCAATTGTTTGATTCAACTGTTACTACACGATAATAATTTTGTAGATAACATCTAAGAGGTTTGCACGTTTTCTAAACCTCAGATTTCCAGGAATCCAACCTTTAAAATACGTCAAATCTAAGTAAATAAAGTTTTTTTTCTTATAATATTATATAAGCATAAGATTTTGTAGGTTCTAATTTTTAAAACCCATTTTTTCAGTTCCATGTTTTTTGGATTGGACGCATTCAGCAAAACTACATCCAATCATCACCAAATATTGAGAGCCACTTTCGGAGCATTCTCATCACCATTGAGTGAAGTCTTGTTGCCCGAGCACCTTCGCATGTCACAAGGTATGTATTAAATTTTTTGTTTGCCAAGAAGTGTCGTCCATAAGTCGAGCTTCCTGTACCCTATACTTCTCGTATACAGTCCAACCGTTTACTGTCCATCTCCCTTCCTTTATTTCCATCATATTTTAATCCCCATCAAACGCTACCAAGACTCATTCTCTATATAATAATACTCTGGCGTCAGCCTCACAAGGGCACGGTAAGTCCCAGGGAGACCATCTTCATCGCGTTAAGGTTAAATTCCGGAGTACATCTCCGGACCTTCTCCCTCATCAGATTAGAATGAAACGAGCAGTCATTTTGAAGAAAATAATTAATGATTATATAATCATTGGTCTCTCTGATATATTAAATTCGAATAAAGTTGTCAAACATTCAAAAGCTTCCTGAGAAACAATTTACAACCCTTCCCAAGTCAAAGCAGAATAAATTCATTTTCCATCTCTATAACCACCCCTGGAGGGATGAGTGGCAATGCGAAAATTCTAGGAAACGAACCTACGGTGTCTTGGCAGAGTGTTTCAACAAACTTTTCAACACAATCCCATCGCTTCAAGGTTTCGTCACGTGGTTAGCGTTACCACATATATTTCTCAGACACGAAATCCTTCTATATATGATGTAAAAACAAAGAAACAAATGTGTAGCGTTCGCGCACATTTGAAATGAAATTTCTGTGCCTCGGAATATAAGAATATAATTATCATTTTTATTGAGTACCTACTTAATAACAATTTAGTCGCGAGATTCTAGAAATAAAAAAACTGCACTCGGTTAAGTGTTTCCAAAGATTTGGATGATTTAGAAGAATCTGAAAGCTAGTGGAACACATAAGAATATACGAGAAGATTCGAGAAAAAATATTCCTTATAAATTGCGACGCGCATAGACTTGGCAGCTGCGAAAACTACAGAAAGCGACCATAGAAATGCCGACAATTAAGTTTTTCACAAATGAGAGTAATATTCTAGTCGACGAATATAAAGTGTAACACAGACAAGTGAAATATTCTAGTCCGGCGTTTCTTGTTTCATAAATGTATGTAATTACTTAAATATTTACACTTGAATGAGTTTTTAATATTCCATATAAATTACTGTGGTTATAGTCCAAGGTTTTATAGGAAACATGTCAGAAATACGAAAAAAATGCAAACTTTGAGGTCGCGTGTCTCCGTTACTGTCAATATTTCGGCCAAAGTGTGAAGAATATTTTCTCTTCAAAATTTAATCGAGAAGACTTCCCGAAGTTTTCGCTACTAGTTACGAGACATCCTGTATGATGTAAGTTCAATACTTTGTAAATTACAACATAAAAATTAAAAACACAATTGAATAATTAGGAACACAAATATCAAAATTAATATTGAATTTAATCTAAATACATAATTCTCTATGCATTCTTAACACTTCCAGATGGCACAAGGGATGATGAGGTATAAAGAAATTTGATTCACTTTGTTACAATGTCCGTCACTAACGCAGCGCAAATAATGAATAAAAGGTATAAAATAATAATCGCGTATGAAAAGCAAAAAAAAAACATTATTCTCTACGGTACAATTCAGTCACTAACTAACTAAACACTAACAATACGCTAGATGGCGCTGTTCTCACAGGCTTAATAACCTGATATTGTAAAAAAAATGCGCCATTTTTAAAGGGTTGCTAGTTGTATAAATAATTTCATTTCTGCAAGTACGACCCGTATCTGCAATTTTCTAATCCGTTGCACATGTACATTGTGCACTTTCACGTTCTAGAAAAAGTAACGTGAATCAATGTGACGGTGATTTTTGACCGTTTAAATTTACCCACGCTTGAAAATTTTGCATGTCAAAAAATATTCACTTCTTTAGATTTCACCTCGCATTTAAGGATTTCAGAATATTTTTACATAGAAAAATGACTAGAATTTCTTCACCCATTCGGGGAAGTTTTCCTTTTTGCTTTGTAAGAAAAAGTTTTCCGTCCCCAATTTTATTAGAATACACGAATGTACAGCTAAGCCCACCGTAAAAATTATCATAACCGAATCAACAAAATAATGTGGTAATCCAACTTTTTAATGGGTTCGTGTCAATGTACATAATACGGTTTTATTAGGCAGGCGCGACACAAAATCTCAATCATATCGAGGCGGTTTATGAAGATTCAAAGTGCCCGCGTAATAAGCCAATGTGGCAGCTGAGTGTCTGGGCAACGTTTCCGTTAAACCTTTTTTTTTCAAAATTGAAAATATTATTCAATATAAAAGAATATGTACTTTAGCGAAGAATCGTCCAATCAGAGATATTTATTTTATTATTTATTAATTAACGCCCTATAGGGCTTTTACAACAGAGAGGTAAAGTGTACATTAACAGAATATATAGTTAAAAAAATAATAATAACATGTAAACATAATAATGACAAAGTGAAAGAAAATACTTAAAATACAGATACAAATATATAAAGATATATAGAATATAAAGTAAAAAACAAGTATATAAAAAGCAGAAGCATAAGAAAAACATAATATGATAGAAATTCAAAAACAAAAAAGTAATAATGTAGAGTGAAGAGATATAGCACAAGCTTTGAAAATCATAATATAATAAAAAATATACATACAAATACAAATCAATTATTTAAGTACAATTCGACAAATACTAGTAATCTTTCAATACATCTTTTAATATATGTTCGAATAATATACAGTTATTGGCAACGACGTCCAGTTGCTCGTATCTGTTTGCTAGTCTAGAAAGCCTTTGCAGTGGGGAATTAAATAAGTAGTTAGTAGCAGTTTCCACGGCAAAACCGCCATGACTTCTAGTTTTGCGAGACTCAACACGCAAGCAGATACGTTCTAGTAGTTGAGGACAGTCGATAGAACCAATTATTAGTTTGTGTAAAAGAGAAAGTCTTTCACTATTCTTCTAGTCTCTAGTTTATCAAGATAGCTAAAAGATCTAAGAATGTTGTAACCAATGTTACATGAAGGTATGATAAATTTAAGAAACTTATTTTGGAATTTCTCTATATTACTAATGTGAACTGTATAATGAGGGCTCCATACAACTGTATTAAATTCTAGTATTAGTAGAATCAGGGTCTTGAATAATAATATAAAAGATTCAATTTTCTTTGTACCTTTGTATACAAAGAATACTGATGTACTGTCATCGTGCAGTGCGACACAGAGTACTACACATAATGTGTTGTCTTGTGTTATATGTTTGTGTTTGTTTCGTCTATGGTCGGTTTACTATCTTTACGGAATCAGCAACGACATTAGTTTTAAAGCGCCGGGTATCGGCAGTTTGAGACCATCATCTCCATACCTATATAAACAAAATAGAATATCCTGGAAAACTCAAACCAGATGATTCTGAACAGCCCTGAGAAGCTATGAACATTTCTACCAAAAAAAAGTTACAGAATAGGTATAAGTGCCCATATTTTGTAATTTTTAGTTTAACCTAAAGAAGAACCTTAAGAAGGTGATTCCAAAGCCGGTTGGTGTTACAAAAAATAAAGTGATTTAAAGCAAGTGAATTTGAGTTTAATTTTCATAAAATCAAAACCTTTTTAGTTATCTAGCCCTTGTTTTTAGCCCACGATTTGTAAACAAGAAAAAAAATTAACTCACCTGTCCATTTTTATGCCAAGCAGTCATCGTTGCATTGCTCGGCAGATTGCACTCTAAAATCTGCTTCACGTTCAACTCGGACAGCACTTCATCAGTGATGATCTCAATCCTCGGCAACCTCTCAAACGGCATGTCTCCTTGGTAATCCATATCCACCTCGTTGGGTAAAACATTATTCATGACGACAAACTTAGCCCTCCTCGGTGAGCTTGAGGTGGCTCTTGCAGCTTTACCATCTTCAGATATTTTATCTTCATATTTAGTTTCCAACTGTTCTTTAACTTCTTGTGTCGCGTTTTCTACTTGTCCTGCACTGTTGATTATTGTATTATCTTTATTTAGAGCTTCGGTTGATATTGTATCATTACTTATGGTTTTATTTACACTGTTACCAGTTAAAACTAACAGTTTACCATGATCAAGAAGCATTCCTTCAACGTCAACAGTAATATTTGTATCACTTTTATATCCTTTTTCTAGCGTTATATCTTTATCACTATTTGACACATTTATTTTTCCTTCTTTTTTACGCATGTCCTCCAAAAGTCTATCGATAAAAGTGTCTCTATACACTGGATACCTTCTCACGTTATATTTATACATTTTGTGTCCTACACTATTGTCATTATCACTAGTAACATTTAAAAACACATTATCACTAACATTTTTTAAATTACTCGGTACACTAGACCTGTCAAAAACTTGACTGTAGTTAACTTTGTATATTTGTTTATCGATATCTAAGGGGTTGTTTGTGGATTCTACGTTGTAATGAATGCTTTTATTTAGATGACTACTATTATATTTTATAAAATCATAAGGTTTTATTATGGACGTATCTATTTCAGCTGTGCTCGTTTTGAGAGAATTATCAGAAGATTCTGACGAAGCAATTTGGGAAACTGTTTCAGTATTTTTTTCGTCGTTTTTTGACCGTGGAGAAATGTATGGGGGTGGCTCTTCTTCGGTCTTCGTGGCACTCACGATCCCTGAAACAAATAAAATTATATGATCAAAAAGCGGTTTATACAAAAACACGATTAATGTTTTATTTTTGTGGCACAATTTTGAATATTTTTTGAGAAGCCAAGAGGCCTCATACAAAACGTATATATTTACTTTTCAAGCAGGTTTGTAAAAATATGTGATAACATACTGAAAGATTGAAATCAAAAATGCGGCTGACGAAATAAGTTATCTTAGAAGAGCAGCAAGAGTTAGAGTCCATTCAACTTATCTGAAGAATCGAGGAGGGCGCCCCAACCGATATAATTTTGCCCACAATTTTTTGGGAATTTTTTCCATTTTGTTTTTACTTAAGTTATACGATGCGAGACAAAAACATAAAATGCAAACCAACACACATATAAATTTATCAAAAAATATACATGTCGAAAGTCGCGAAATGGCGCTTATTTAAAAAACAAAGAAAAATATTATAATTTTCAGCAAAAAAAAGTACGTAAGGATAACAATCGGGTTAGGGCCAGTTATATCAACTAAGTTTACAGTAATCTTTCATTAAAAGCATAGATTTTTGCGTTTTTCACTAATCAAACAACCGTTTTTCTAAAAATCTATGTTTTAAAAAACTATTGTTATAAACCAATTTGATGCAATCGGACGCACCTATTTTCCAAAATAACTGTTTTGGTATTTTGGCCACTATTACCCCAACACTCAAAATAAGACCTAACGTAGCTTTACGATAGTCTGCCTTATTTGGTGATTGGTATCTTACGTTACTCAAAAGTAGACGGGATGGATTTATTTATCCCGTATAATGAATTGATTACTTTATCATTTACGAATATTTTATTTTTAGATGAGACCTTTAGAAAGTAGTCTCGTATGTATGGAGTCTTATTAGTGCGATATGTTAAATGAGTGGGAAATGGAGTATAAGGGATTTATAAACACTTGTCATTAAAAACCCAAGACGGTAAGTAAAAATTTATTTTTGTGTTTCTATGTCTATTTAGCCTATGGTGCAATATTCATCACTCAGCAGTTATGCAGTAATGGCATATAAATAATTTTCAGTCGAAAAAGGTACATCAGTATTTTTAACTTCTTCCTCTTCTTCTAGTGCAATCATTTTGGTCATTGTTAGGCGACATAATAAATAAATATGCCTCTCAAAATGACGATTGATCTAATATGTATATTAATATATTTAACATCTATAATATCATTCCTGAAGGCATATTTGATTTTTCAATATATATCAAAAGTGGCACTGCTTCTGTGAGGCTAAAAACTCGACGCTAGATGGCGTTGGTCTCTGCTTGCGGCGCGAGAACACAAAAACATATTTTAAAAACATTAAAACAATTGCTCTCGTTATTCTTCTACCGGAGTGTGTGCATTTTTTCGCATTGCGAATGAGCGGATTATAATGATTAGTAAAATCTTGTAATCATGTTTTTCCGGCATTTGCACCACTTATTCTTTTCGTGTGTCATTTGTGGCGTAGAAGAACAAAAAGAAGATATTTGCAGAGAGTGGCGCCACGAAGATTTGCGACTACCTAGACGAAGTTCGATTATCTTAGAAGCTGAAAAGGAAAAAGTATACAGGTCAGTGGTCATTTGTGGCGTATTTTCGTTTACTCATAAATGTTCTTCAGAGAGAGAAAACGTAATGTGACACTTTTTGTTTGCATTATCGTATTGAGAGGTATATTTGAATATTAAGTTCACCCGGCGGATCGCTATTTACACGTCGTCCGCCCACAATCATACAGCCATCATCAACTTTCTAGCCATACCATAGCCTCAGATTTTTCAGCCAGTATGTCCTTCGTCTTCCAGAACCAATTTTGTCAAACATACAAAGACTGTAGTGTCGGATTTTCACGATGTTTAAATGTTCCAAAAAATACTTGTTTACTTGATATCAAAGCTTCAGAGATGTCAAACAGATTTTTATAATTACGCAAATCAGTCTTTGCGATTCAGAGTTTTAGTTTAGTTTTAGACTAAAATACAAGTTTTTGGTGAGGACTTCATCGATCGATCTTCCCAGAATTTCATCCAGAGGAAGACCGAAAATGGGTGATCCAAAGGGATAGTCAGGTGCAGAGGCACAGGATCGGGTGACGTTATCCAGGACAGAAGTACGTATAGCCTAAGGACGAGAAGAGCTGACCCCAACAGTCGAGGATGACAGTGAATTGGGATGAACCCAGGAAGAAGAAAAAAATGTTCATACATTTATGTTAGCCCAATATTTTTGATATAATGATAGAAATATTGCGATTTAAAAGATGCCTACATATTTTGAATATTGGGATAATCATCATCAAAATAGCAATTTTCACAATAGATCGATATGTATTATACTGTAACGAAGCTAAAAAAAGAATCACGCACTTCTGTCAAAGTAACAGTTGTTTGAAGTTAGCACAATATTGCTGAAGGATCTGGAATCACCTCCAACTTTCGAGTGACGTCTGCAACTTTCCAGGAAAAGGTGGAATTTACGAGTACTTGCTAGTAAACACTGAAAACTTCTGGATAACTGGCATTAGCCATATTAATACGACACACGGGAGTAAGGTGTGAGTTAATACAAGCGAGAGATAATACAAGCAAAGGTAGCCGCAAGCGGTGGGTCAAGCCGGCCAAGCGAGCGATAGCGGCGAGAAGCCAATGGTGCCAAGCGAGCGGTAATTGACAGCGATTCTAGAAAGGTCTTACGTAGCGAGATAAACCAAAGCGAAATTATAAGTGCGGAAATTGATAGAATATTCTAGTGAACAATAAATAAAGTGTTAAACAGAATATAAAGTGTCTATTTACGAGTGATAAATTTTCGAAACAGTCTAATTTAAGGAATAGCGTTACATTTAATAGCGATAAGTGACCTTGTACGTTAGTTTAATTAATTAATCGGTATTCAATAAATCCCAGCGTTTTCATTAATTCCTCCTGCAGCCCAGACATGTGACAATACAATTATAGACAATATGCATGCATTTATCTGCAGATGCAGCTTGCTCAGACAACGTGCTGTAGAGCCGATGATAATGTATCGATTAGTGACTGCATCGCAGCCGTAATTGGGTTCTCTCTCTTCAAACTTCAATCTCAAAACAGACACGATTAATCTATCCTTAGTCTGATCCCGCCACCCCTGCCCTCCTCCCCCCGCCAACTTCCGCTCCGCGGTGCTCGCAGGGGTAGGTACTGCACGCATCAATTCACCCTAATTCTGATTGTTGCAAACAGCGCCTCTAGCGGGGGACATCATTAGCATATACAACAAACGCACAGATATTTATATAATTTATCCTTTGTCTCATTAGTGTACGTTGCGGATAAATTTTGTGCAAATTGGGAAAAATTATATCAAAATTATTTTAATTTTGAATCAGGTTAAATTATTCTAATGATACAAGCAAAGCAATGTTAATAACATCATTATTGCAATCCTATTTGATTGGGTTAAATTCATATGCCAAAATAAGATGGCGTGAACAGTAGAGAAACAGTGAAGGTGAGAGGAAAGAAAACCAAAAAACAACCTCTTTGCACCCCAAAAGGAAGATGACTGATGAGTCGCCACAGATTAAGATGGGGAAAACAACAAAAAATGTGTATGAAAACAGAATGGGTCTGGACTTTACGGACTTATACGGAAGCAGCACAAGACAAGAAAATATGGAAGCATCTTTTCGAGTCCTCGGGCCCACAACCATATAAGGACAAGGGTATGATGATGATGATAAATATAATTCTATAGTTAAAGGGATTTTCATAGGTAAGGTAATATTTGAATATTTTTGCGAAAATATGCATAATTTATTGTAATATCTGACCGTGCCAGGTCTTTCGCAGATGCCCTCAATTCCTGCTGCGTTTAAAACTGGCCTTATATATTTTCTTTACCGTTACTCTCTCATACAATCCTCATTACCATCTCAGCTTTCTTTCCTTCATCTACCGCGCTACAGCCAGCATTATGTTCCCTTCTAATTTGTTCATTCCTCACTCGACCAAAAAAAATTCGTACAAGCGCCTTAGTGACCGCATTCGGTATTCTTTCATTTCTTTATTGCCAATTCCAGGATTCACTTTCATACATCAAATTTGGCACGAGAACGCCATTATGTGCCGCTATCCTTGTTTTCTTTGACAAATTCTTACTGGCCATAATTGCATTCAGAGAGCCATTTACTTTTTATTTGATATTCGTGACGTCACGTTGGCACAGAAATCGATTGTTTACAGAATATTGTTCTATTTTCTTATGTTACAACACTGATTTATCTCTATCGAAATTTATCCTACCCTCAATAGTACCAGTTTACCTTTTGCTTCGACAAGTCTCGATATCTCGTTGTTAAAGCGCCACAGGACAGATTTTTCTCGCCTCCTCCCTATAAATTTTCGTCTTGTGTTTAATCGTGCATCCTATAAACATTTTCTCGTCTCGTCACCGCCAGACAGCGGGATTGACGCGTGCTGGTGGCTAACTGAGTAATCAAGTATTTAGTGAGGTGACACAGGCGTCAAGAGACAAAGGTGAGTCGAAACGTCCCTTCCCTTCACGACCAATACAGTCCATTTCTCGTCTCATCATTCCTCTTAACCTTCCATTTCCTTAACCCATTTTGCGAACATATTCCCGCCATCTCCCACGTACGCGGCAAATTCGCACCGCGTATACTTTGTTTCCCGCACTTACTCTCCTTTCCATATCCTTCTCAGTCCTGCTAGGATCTTAATCAGAATCAAGTTTGGATCTTTATTTCATTATTATAATTATATAAAAAAAAAAGAGTGGTTACTGCTCAGATTTTATCGAGTACTGTAAGGACCACCACCCACCGGCAATTTACTATAGCTGTACTCGATAGAGATTATGTTTTTACCAAAGGTCTGAGCCCTAATTAAAACTCCAATGATCTCATTAATTATCTATCTTCCTTTTCATTTCGAGGGCCGCGTGGGTTGTAAGTATAGACTGTTCACAAATAACAGAAAAAAGGCAATCAGTTCGTCTGCCCAAGGCAGGGGTAGGCAACCTTCCAGGATCCCGATTAAAGAGGTCCACAGGATGTATTTTTTTTTATTTGCCTGGTTGTGTACACAATCCTACCTCCCTTCAAGTAAACACGTAATCCATTAAATTGATGTATACGCTAACGCTATGTCCATTATATTTGGAGTCATTTTAAAAGATTTAAAATACCATTGTTAACTGAACGCGTACGTAAAATTATATTGTAGAAACGAAAATGTAGCTGTTGAAATTAATATTTTACCCTTTAATTGCCATGAGCGTGAGTAACAGATATTATTATTATATAGAGAATTATGTATTTGCTTATTTTGATTTTAATATATCATAAAATTCAGTCAAATAAATACTTACTTTGTTTTTTCTAAAACATATGATAACGTTTACATACAACTGACAGAATCTAAGGCCACAATATTAAATGTGGTGTTTTAATATGATTTCAAAATTGTTATTAAATAAAATGAAAACAATGACTAAATGCTTTTTTCAATAAAATACTTTACTGATTTTTTTTTAATATTTCAGCTTACTTAAAATTAAAACTATTAAGTGAATCCATTACCTACTATAGCGCATATGTCATTGGCACTAATCATTAATTAAAATATATAACAATGTCTGTCACAGGCGCTACTAGAGTGCTCAAATAATAATGTGATATAAAATAATAATGAGGTATAAGGAACATAATTCTCTTTTTAATAATGTCCATCACTGATGTTATCAATACGCTACTCTAGATAGCGCTGTTCTCCCAGCAATAACTGGCGGTCAAAATATATAACAAAAGTACGTCATTTTTGATGGGTTACAGCTAGTTTAAAATAAATAATATTTAAGCAAGTATAATTGTAGTTTAATGGTTTTAAAATCTTATAATTAATATTAATCAATAAGATAAATTTATATTTAATTGATTTTTCTCATCTAAATTTAAATTAAATTGATTTAAGTCTGTGGTCACCGTATCGTGATCTTGCAGTCACCGTATCTATAAATAAAAATTATTAAACGATGAAACGACCGCTCCGCGTGACTGCCAGTGTGATACTGAAGTGGACAATGGAGTTGCTTTAAACAAGTAATACCAACCACTACACAATTTACGTATTACAGAGGGTATTAATGCGAGTGGCTTTCATAAAGTGAATGGATCATACGTAACTACGAATTCGCTTTAAATTTTAATTAGCATTTTGTGAAAACTTTAGCAAATTAATTACCAATAATATATGAAAATATTAAATAAATGAAATGAATAAAATATCTAACATATTTTATTTAAAAAAACGTATAAAAATAGTTATGTATAAATGAATTACCACTAGGACATAAAAATAACCAATTCATGTTGAAATTACATCTATCGGTTTTAGTATCTGTCCTGTACAACTGATCTACGCGCCGTAGGTGCGCCACCCCTGCTCCCACACCCTGTCAAAACGTAACCAGAGCAAAGAGCGTTTCTCCGAAAAACAATTTAACATCTCGCAAACGATATTCGCATCTGTAAAATTAACGGTTCCCTCGCAGAAAACAAACACGGCCCTCTCGGGGATCCTGCAGAACCTGGGGGACTCGGTTACAGGCGAAAAACTTCGTCCAAATCTATTTACACCCCAGCGAACCAGGGCTGCTCATTAAAGAGTCGCGGCCCGCCTCGGTGGAAGAGATTAAATAATACCTAAGTTCGTTTAATCTGCGGCGAAATCTGTAATACCACGCTCAAAAGCATACATTAAAAGTGATTATCTTTCCTAATTATGGCCCTAAAACTAAGTAGGCGGCGGCGTTGTACTTCCCCATACCGCGATATCAAAAAATATAAGTGTGTTCAGAAGTATAAAGTTTCCATTAAATCAATCATTCATTAAATACTAATCGCACTACACTCAAACACAAAATATATAATATACATAAATGTATATGTAAAATATAAATAGTGGGTTCTCAGAGTTTGTAAGTCATTTAATTGAAGAAGACCACACGTTCAATAATAGCACAGGAGTTAGGATTATCCATAAAAACGGAATAGGAAATAGATTAGATAATTTAGAGGCATTAGAGATAAGAAAAGCCATTAATTTAAATCATAAAATAATTAATAATCAAATAAATTTGTCTTATAGTCCACTCTTAAATATGTTCCCTCTTAATAATAATATTCCCTGTATAATCCCACCCCCTACCCCCACTATTGGCACTCCGTCCTTCCACCTTTCACACTAGTATATAAGCGCATAACTTTTGTATGTTTAGACAGTTAAGATCCCTGAAGAAGCTACGGTAGTAGCGAAACCCGGTTGGATTTTTAATAAATATAAGTGGTGTATAACAAAGTTATTATTATTTATTTAATTAAAATATAATTAATTGCAAAAATACATGTTACTAGAGCGTGCCGAAGACACTTGTAATTGGGATAGTGGGCATAGTCTTCACTCTAATGTTTGTTATCAGAGTATCATGTACCCATTATCCTGTTAGTGTCTGTAATAAATTTAAAAAAATATAATAATAATAATAATATTGGTTGAAGTCATGGCCGCTAGTCATACAAGAAATATATTGTCACGAGTCGTGACTAGAAAGGAATCATTAAGAATACTGGAAATTAATTAGAAATATGTCTACCGAGGTAAAACTACGTACAACTACGTAAAGTAGATTGAATGCAGTGGAGATGAGATGGCTTAGGCATATGTGTGGCAAATCCATTTAAGATAGAGTAAATAATGAAGATATTAGGAATGAATGTAAAGCTGATCTTAGCATAATTAATAGAATTAAAAAAGGGTCGCTAATGTAGTTTGGGCATGTAGAGCGAATGATGAGGAAAGAACGGTAAGAAAGATATATGATGCAAGTGTTGATGGCGCCAGAAAGAGAGGGCAACCGCAGAAGACGTGGCTTGACTAGATTAACCAGATACTGGAAGATGATCGCGTTAGAAGCCCCAACAACCGTCGAACTTGCATGCGAAGATGTATGAATATAGATAGAAGCGAGAGTTGTATGTCAGGAAAAATTAGTGTGGCGCTCTATCCTCTCTGCCTACCCCCACGGGGAAACGACGTGATAACATGACGGATACTGGAAGATGATCCCGTTAGAAGCCTCAACAACCGTCGAGCTTGCATGCGAAGATGTTTGAATATGGATTAAGCGAGAGTTGTATGTTAGAAAAAATTAGTGTGGCGCTCTATCCTCTCTGCCTACCCTCACGGAGAAACGGCGTGATGGTAAGCAATTTATTAATTAATGGTTATTTAAATATCCGATGTAAAAAGTTACTTAAGATGAAATATATCCGAATTAGTCCTATTATTCGTAGTTGAGCGTTAAACTATGTTTGAAAATAGCAAGAATATTGATGTGAGATGTACTACGTGTCCGCATCTCTTTTTTTTTAAATTATAAAAAAATGTCACGAAGGTCTTATAATAAAAAAAAATAACAAAAAATTAATCGAAATGGAGATCGAGAAGTTCTATTTCTTTAAGCAAAAAAAAAATTTTAAAAACTTAAATTTTTACTATGGTTCTTATTTTTTCTATTTTACAGAACCTTATATTCGAGTGGCTTGTTGGTGTAGTGGTCATGACGCTCGCCTAGTGATTTATGGTCGGTGGTTCGAACCCCATTCCAGAACTCCAGCAAGTTAGTCCTAATATACACAGGTTTTTAACATAGTTTGAAATTAGTTAGAATATCTATACGACACGCATTCCGTGTTCGCATTTCTATTTAAAAAAAAATAGAAAAAAAATGTAGGTATTCTTACATTTAATCATCTGTTTTATTATGTAAAGTTTGTTTTTATTAAGCATTATACATATATTCTCTCTCGACAACTTTTTCAATAAACTTTTAAAAAAAAATTCATTCAATATATTTATGTATTATTTTTATTAATGGTTCTTATCATCGCATAGAAATTTAAAAATGTATGCATGAAGCATTTTTCTGTATTATTCAAACAAATATTGATTTGAAATTCAATACTCATTGGTTTTTGCAATTACCACTGTTTTTTTTATATAAAAAGAAAAATTGTACATGGAAACCATTGAAATCATTCTTTAACATACAATTATCACATACAGGGTGTATTATAGCCAGTTCAGAGTAGCTTGTTGGTCTTGTGGTTAGGTCTCTCGCTTCGTGATCCAAAGGTCGCGAGTTCGAGCCTCAATTCAGACCAGCAAGTTAATCGTATTTTCATAGCACAAGCGTTCAGCATAGTTTGAAAATAGTAAAAAAAAACTTTACAGGTGGATTCCTGCCTTTATAATGAGTCGAAATAATGTACAAAACCACGACCAAATATCAATAATTATGGAGGTATGCAATATCAAAATTTGCATTTTCTTCAATATTTTCGATTCGTGTTTTGCAAAAAGTAGAACTAACATTACAGTAAATTATATCAATTGTGAAAAATTTATTCGCTTTAATGCAAGTCAAATAAAATGAAAAAAACCTTGTAAAAAGTGGGAACAGCATTTTTACGTTTAAAAAAAATGTTTTTAATTAATGAAAAGTTTTTATCATTTAATTTGAGTTGTATAGAATTGGAAGAATATTTCATAATCTATATAAGTTACTGCAATGATGGTTCAACTTGACGCGAAACAATAAGTCAGGAATATTGAAAAAAAAATACAAACTTTGATATTGCATTTCTCCATAAGTATTGTATCAGGACATATTTGCTTAAGCATTTTCGACTCATCATCAAGACACGAATCCACCTGTAAATTTTTCGCAACCAACCACAAGACACCCTCTATAGTCAAGATTTGCAGTCGGCAAACGACCGAAGCGTTTAGTTTTTCAATTTGAAAAGTACGAAGACAGTGCTGGCCTGAACGAGCGCCGCCGCCCGCTTATCTGCAGCCCGATAGAGAGTTATCTCGGCTCATTTCTCTCCCGATATCTCCGCGAAAATTTCACATCCAACCTTATCTGCCAAACTTTCGCCAAGTATCTACTTGCTTTTACGGCGACGACTGAATATCTTCGGGCCGAATTACCACGCAAGGCAGGGAGCGAGCGCTTTCTAAATTGAGCGGTGACGACGAAAATTAGATTGAGTTTTCCAAAATTTTCTACGAGTACTTATAGCTTGTTATCAAACTTCAACATCACAATAATAATATTTTTATTTTTTTTCAATTCGTTGAGCAATTTCGTAGATAGACATACATATATATTTATTAATTATATATTTATTAATTACACCTACATATATGTCAAAATATCAAAATGAATGACAATATTTATTTTATATTGAAAAAACCGTCCGTAATTTTAATAAAAGAGTCAAAGAGCATTTAAAATGTCTTTTTTCATCATGGTTTTTCTGAATTTGCAAATCATTTATTAGAAAATGATCACGGTTTTGATAAAGATTTCTATTTTATACATGAATAATTTTGGTCTGAAATTGAATAATTTAGAATCATTAGAAATTAGTAGAGCAATGTATAAGTAAACGAAATATTATTAATACTCAATTTAATTTAATAGTAGTCTAAATTTAAAAAAAAAAATCCAAAAACTTTATGTAATCAAGAACTTCGGCAGTAATATTTAAAAAATAATTTTTTAAATAATTTAGAAAACCAGAACAAAAGACATCATTCATTTTGATATTTTGACGTATATAAAACACCCTGACGATGGAAAGGTTTTTCCGAAACATGTAGGTGTAATTAATAAATATATAAGTCGATTTAAAGAAATAATAATACAAAAAATAATAGTAATTTTGTTGTCTGTCTGTCCGTAACTTCCTTTAACGTCCGTGATTATTTTTTTCCTTGATTTTTTAATTATTTTTTTTTTTACTCTGACCTTTTCCAACTAAGTAAATATGTGCTATACAAATCTACGGCGTTAGATAGGTCTTACCGAAATTTTGCATATTATTCTTCTACGAGGCAAAACAAACTGGAAAGACCCAGACAGCACCTCTGCTGGCTGATATGGATAAACTAGGTAAGAATGAGGTATGGGAGCAGAAGGCAATATGGTACGGAATAAGTGGAAAGACATCATCCAGCAGGGTATCGCTCAACAGCTATACGGCAGAAGTTCGTAAGTACCTTTATCTATGTTCCGATGGACTTTGTCTTGCCAGTGAAGCAAAGGAACATAAGTTGTTAAATACAACATGTGGTCTCAATTTATTAAACACCTCTCTACAGCCAAGGTAAACAATGCCATAATGTATGGCTCCGAATGCTGGACTATGCACAACTCGTACTCTAGGCAACTCAAAACAGCAGAAATGCGAATGCATACATGGTCGGTAGGAGTAATACTAAAAGATAGGATTAAAAGTTCACGCAGTCATGGTAGCATGGGTTTCACGGACATAAACAGTAAGCTGGAGGAAAAACAGTTGAGATTGTATGGGCACATAAGACGGAAACTACCAGACCACACGGTGAAGTAAGCGATGTCTATGGTGCTTCATCGACAGTCATCCAGAGGAAGACCAAAGAACTCCAGAATGACTCAATGCTTCAGAATACTGCAGAGAAAGGGCCTGGACAAATACCAATAATTGAAGGAGATACAGCCTGAGAATGAGAAGAGCCAACCCAGGCAATGAGTTGGAATAGTGCAAGGAAGAAGAAAAAGAACCAAGGTAAACAATGAAATATCCGAACACGAACTATGGTATAAAATGTGAATGCTAATCTACATCAATGTTGCATAATCTTTCTGATCATAATATGCATCCATAAAGTGATATTATATTATTTCTCTGTCATAAAGTTTATGACGATACTGTTGGCTTCATATTGTTCAGGGTCAATACCATTGATTTTTCAAATTCACCTTGAAAATACTCTTCTACATGTTTTTCGTCCAAAAAGTCCATAAACCATCCCAAAGACATAAAACTAAATATTTTATGGATTCAAACGATCTTACTACAGTACGGAGAAATTTATTCCGAGACTTCAAATGTGATGAACATACACAAACCTGATCCTTGTTATGATTTTGCAAATCCGGCTTTGCCAATTTAATAACATCAAAGTTAAGTTCTTCGAGATACTTGTTCCACTTCACCTTCTTATACGACTCGCTCAGGTGATCCGGGCACAGCCCTACGAACTTCACAACACGGGCGCGCGCTTCCCTTAAGGGCGCCAAAGTTTGAGAGGCATCGGTTTAATTGCAATGACAGTATATTCAATTATTTTCAAAAGGGTCTTGAGAGTTTGCGCAGGGTTAAAATTGTTATGTTGGCGTCTTTGAGATTTCGGAAGAGGTTCGGAAAGTTATGGATTGAACGGTCGGAGCGGGGACTGCGGGATTGAATTAGTTAAGTGTTTAAGTGCTTACAGCTTAAGGGGTCTCGGTTCGAAGGAGTTCATTATCCTCAATCAGTCATAGCCAGGACGCGGCACGCGCCACTTAAGCCAAACTTATTTCTCGAGGCACAACACGGCACTAGACCTTTTTAGCTTTGGCTTGATTTACCCGAATTACGTTTGTGTACGTGAAACGTATGAAAGAGGAAAATTTGGCGTTGAAAATATACCAAGCAAGTGTTTTTTTTTTATTTATTTATTTTTGCTCAATTTACTATTTTTTTCATTTTATTTATTTATTTTAGTCAAAATTAACAGCAGATCTACGTATTAACAAATATAAAATAATGGATATTAAATTATGACAATTACAAATTTTCCACTGAATATAGTCATTTATTAAAACAAGTGTGACATAGTAAAAGAAATTTTTTAAATTATTTTAACAGCAAGTGAAGAGGGTGGCGGGGAATGTGGGACGGGAGTAGAATGGATGATAAATTGTATGAATTAGTTTGTAAATATTGTTTGTTTAATGTCCCTTATCATTGAGATAAAAAAGTCAATGTGGTGATAGTTTGTGTTAAATGAATTTTTGGATCTGCACATAAAGGAGTTTTGTTTTGAGTTGGTCTTGTAAAGGGGGAGATGAAAAGTAGGTGGATGTCTGTTATTGCGAGTTGGGATGTGGAAAGATATTCGTTATTGAAGTTCCGGACTATCAACTAGATTGTGTGTTATTTTGAATAACATCACCGTGTCAGCTATGTCTCTTCGACAAGTTAAAGTCTGCATGTTGAAAAACTGTCGTGAAGTAAGTACCTATATGGTGGCGATCTTGTATTTGATGATTTCAATACTGTCGTTAAATACATCGACATGATCACTCAATTTATGTAAGAGTTGCGCACTACGCGTTATGCTGCGCTTGTTCATTACATCCGTTCTGCATTTTGGGACATGACATAACGCGGAACCTCGATTTCGCAAATAATTATTTGCATAATTCTCTAGCAACTTCGGAGAGCCAATTATATTTCCTAAAATTTTGACTCCCAATATGGCTAGGCTTTCCTGTCTGCGCGACTCGATACTGCGGTAGTTGTATGGTGCATGAATGTAGGATATTCTCAGGGGCGTGCAGTGAGAACAAGAAGCATGACAAAAAGCAAGAAACATGCATTTGTGAAAAAAAAATCTAAATTAAATATTTTTATAGTAGAATATTATGAAATATATCAGATAGGAATATTAAGAGATATATCTCTTATTTCAGTTTCTTTTCAAAATATACGCTTAGGAAAAAGTCATGCTTTTTTGTTCTCACTGGACGCCCCTGAATATTCTACTGTAAGATGTTCTCCCTCAGCAGTACTTCATGGTACATGAATGTAGGATATTCTCCTGTTCTGCGCATGAATAAATAGCGCAAGAATTTATTTTGAGTCTGCTCAATCATATCGATGAATTTTCTTTGGTACGGGCTTTTAATTGCCATTCCGTATTCCAATTTTGAAAGAATAATGAAATTGTTGAAGGTTTGACAAAGATAGGACGTTCGCAAAAGACCTGGCTTGATCAGATAAACCGAATATTGAAAGATAATAATCTTCAACAATTGATGAGCGTACATGAGAAGTTGGCTGAAGATGAAGGAAACAAGAGCGGAATGCTGGGATAGAAAAGTGTTGCGTTATATCTATTATATAAATCGACTTCTTATCGTTCATTTCATTCCACGTACCATACAGAAATATTTGTTCACAAACCTCATTTCATTGTAACAAAAGCAACACTATTCATAAAAAAATACTCTACTTTTAATAGGCTTTGAATACCAGGTACGTAATGATCATACACAATTAGCAGAAATTCTTTGTGTGAATTCGAATCGCTACCAGAGATCATTTCACTATTAATATATTCTCTTAATCTTTTTCACCCTCATATCTATCAAATTTCGGAAGTAGTAGCGATGATATTTATAGATTGTGTTTGGAATTTTTATAATCAATACACGAACGCCGTCTATGGTTTGAATTTTTTGATGTTGGGTGGAATTGGCGAACGTTACATTGTGTAATGTGATCACTTAAGCCAGCCTCAAAGATAGCTCATCATCCATATAACACCCACGCCAGTCCATATTATATACTTTCTCATATAAATAATAATTTTGTTTCAGATTAGACTTTTTGGAGTATATTTGGATTCAAATTCATGTATATTTGAGACAAGATAATTAAACATTGCCAGATCCAAAAAAAAACGATAAATATATTGAGACGTGCGCACACGTAACATACAGATAAACAGTTGTTTAATTTTTTAAATTTTTGTAAATAAATATTATTAAATGTCACTTTAAAAATAAATATTATATTTGTAGAATTTCAGTTGAATAACAGCGGAGATAGAATGCAATGGAGGACTCCCGCGATTGGAAGTTGTCGAAATGGGTACCATCGATTCTTACTATCGCAGTGTTATTTTTCAGGAGCTGGTTCGGTAGTTCAGGTGCGTTGGTGGCCAACCATTTTAAGGAGAATTTTTTTAAATAATCTTCTTCCTATTTCTCTGAATCTAAATGCTTGTGTTTGCTTGTTTTTGTGTATTTGTGTGAATTAAAGGTGCATAGCACCGTGTGTACACAACAAATTTTTTTAAATAACTTTGAGGAAAAGCTGCAATCAAAATAACAATTACAGATTTAAATAAACACATTTAAAAATAACTCAGCATCATATAAAAAAAATAACGATGTATCTTGATAAAAAATTTACACAGAAAAATTATGGAATAATATCAGCACATGTTCGGTATAAAATCAGAGGCAACAATATAAAAAAAATTAATGCTGGATTATTAATTTAAAATGTAATGAATTCGAGATTTTATAAGAAAAATTAACATTTAAATTTATAGGAATCATGCTTTTAGAAATTATTGTCTTAATTCGCACCAATTTCACATTGAGCAAACTGCCATCACGACAACTCTCACGCTCCGCGGCCGGCGGCGGCGCCGTATTTATACCCGAAAGTGCTGACATTTTCTATATGTTTCTAGAAAGTTCTCGTTTCTTTACGGTTGAACTAGGCATTTCCTGAAGATCACCGTAGATTGTTATAGGCCTTTCTCGATTCTTCGATAGTGTTGTGGCAAATGACATATTACAAGGGGATACCACACAGTGCGTCAGTTGTTTTTAGCATCTCGTTACAATTCGCATTGTGCTAACCCAACCATTAATGCTGATATTCTTGCAGATACCATATCATCATTTAAAACAACACATATCGATTCTTTATTTATATAGTATAATGTAAGGTAATCGCCTTACTTGCATTCGTTATCGAACGGGCAATCTTTATGATCGGGCGCGACGCTACGCCGAAAAAAAAATCCCGGGGAAAAAGGAACAGAGTATCGTACAGAATGAATATGTTATTTTAGTCACCGTGACTTCAAATTACCTGCTTTTTCTGTCTACACGCAGAGCGTTTGTGAAATAAGTGTGCCGTGATTTGTTGTCTCTTTCAATGCAATATTTGCTACATATGAAAGTCGGCTAGTATGGGAATAACGTTTCTATATTATAATACGTCAAAGGGTATATGTATGTGGTCGCGCAGCGCTGATGCGTTAAATTTGTATATGCACATTGCAAAGCAGTCCAAAAACGCATTTAATTGGGATAGAGGGCTGAGTCTGAAATATGTGACGTAAAAAAAATATTGTTTTTTTATGTACTTTATTATTTAAAAGTGGCCATCGGCAGGGCCTAGCAAAACCAACCGCTACATGCGATTGCTTTCCGTCGGCAATTATGAATAATATAACGTCCTGCTAATTCAGCCGGCCCTGGCTTCCCTTTGTGATTGCGTCAAATAATGAGGACAGCAGTTAATTAGGAACCCTAGTATAAATCACATCGGAGAACGTGAGTTTACTTTTAATTAAGGAAAAGCGACCTAAATTATATTTAACTGTGATAACGGGGAATTTATGTAACTAGACCGCCATAAAAATACCCTTCATCATAAAATGACTGAAACGGCGATAGCTCCCTTTCAGGTGTACCGGTTCAAATTTATAATTATTAGATCTTGTACTGCGTTTCATTATAGGGGTAGGGGGTATATTTGGGGAAGAATAATGTTCCTTACTAATAACTCAATTGATTTGGGTGCGCTGACTTTTTATTTTATATATACCTACATATTTTATTTAATACACAAAGTGGATACGAATATAACCTGTAATTGACGCTATTTTTCACGAAAAAATTTGTCAAAGTATGCAAAATATTACCAATTGACCAAAAAGTAAAATATAATATAATACTAGAAAAAAATTATAAATAATATTAATATACACACTGACACGCACCATAACTATGCAACCAGATCGACAGGACAATCAATGAGAATACCAATCACTAACAACGTGTACGGCGAAAGAAAAAGAGATTATATTGTGCCAAGAATCTTTAATAAATTAGAAAAAAAAATCTTTGAGATGATGCAAGACAAAAAAACTCCATTGGCTTCAAAAAAGTACAAGCTAAAATAATATATATTAAAGCTATGTACCTAATCTTACATTAATTTATAATTACATATCATGTATCACTTGTAAAAAAACATGCAACACTCGATAGTGACCTACTATCTTCATTATAAAATAAAAATTATTGTCAAATATTGAAGGCAACCGTGCCGTAAAACTGCTGTGCGGTTTGGCATATGTATAATGTAATAAATACCAAAAAAATAATAAATATATTTAAAAAAAAAAAAATTATTCCATGCCGGTCCGCACTGAATTCATGTCACTATCGAGAATATTCCGCTCACAAGTAGGCACTTAGGTACTCTTTCATTGATCGATTATGACTCGTTCTATCGCTATCGCTGTCATTCTGGCCACACTGTTTCGCTTAGTCTGTGGATTTCTAAGTCGCACTTGTCAAACAGCAGCGTATTGTGTCTCACAGTTATTGTGTTGAACAGTAATTTAAAAAATATAGCTGCACCGAAAAACACACACATTTTTTAAGGGTTTCTGTACGTGGCTACTGTAAACATTACTGAAATCATGGTTCCGGCCTGCTGACAAGCGACTTAAATACGAAGTATCCTTACGCCTCCGCCAAATTTTAAATTTCGGTCCCTAAAATTTAAAATTTTGCAAATAAATTAATGTAATTCAACACGGATGTTTGTCATTTTTACTCCCTTTCTTTTAACTCGTAACGTTTGCTTGTCTGCTTGTCGGCTTGTCTGCTCGTCTGCCGAAAAAACTTTGGATAGATTTTTAACCCTTTTACCGTGATCCAATCGAGCTGCAACTTTGCAGGCAGATTCGTGGCGACGATAAAAATGATCTAAAAAAATGTAATAATCATGGTATGATTTTGGATTTTTCGAAATTTTAACGATTTATATATTGTTTAATTTTCGAGCCCGACGCGTGGAGTAAGCGCTAAACCTATTTCAATGAGAAAAGGAGTATAATAAAAACTTGGTTTTTATGGGTTCGTTTTTTTTAATATTCGCATGTCTGAAACTTACTTTCTGTTGTGTTATGATAAATAGTTGTGCCCGCGGCTTTGCTTGCGTGGAATTCAGTTTGTGACTATAAGAGTATAAGTATAACCTATATACAAATTTTATTTTGTTTTTGCTAAAACACGTTCGTTCAATCTAAACTACTCGTCCAAACAATGTTGTGCAAAAGGCAATTATAATCTATATATAGATTTTAATCCATATAGATATTTGTCGTTCAGACGTTTTTACATGCATTTTTAAGCTTGAAACTTTTCTATAAAAAGCATTCATATATCTCTTACTTTTGAGGCAACGTTTGTAAAAAACGTATTCGCTCGACAGTTTTTTCGATGACTTACGTTGCAAAATTGATCTCCACGAAAAGCCCTTTTACTTTAACGGAATAATATACAACCTATGTCTACCCTGAAGGTACATTCTAAATATTGGTGAGATCGGATGAGTAGTTTAGGAGATTACCTTCTACACCCAAACTTACAAACTTTACCTCTTTATATTATTATTGACGATTTTATAATCGAGGCAATTAATATTTGATTGATTATTAAAATAATCGGCTTACAGGCCGTTAATGATAATAAAATGCATCAGATTAAGCTACGAAAAATAAAAAAACCGCAACCTAAAAAACAAAAATATTTGCAATCAATGTGTAATCCTACCATAAAATTTTATGGTTCATTTTTAACGCTTCCATTTGATAGTAAATGTTGCTTTTTTATTGCTAGACCGGAGATTTATTGTATTGTGACCCATTATTTCACCAAACGAAGATAAAAAAAAATGTATCATCAAATTTACTGGGGTTTTTGATTTCCATGTATGGATATTTTAAAATATTATCCAAAATTTTTATTCATACTATGACATTTAAACCGGATACATCATCACCTTTATCAACTAAATGTATGTACAAGGATGATTATAATAAATTATTCAAAGTATGCAAAATATTACCAATTGACCAAAAAGTAAAATATAATATAATACTAGAAGAAATGATTAATAATATTAATATACACACTGACACGCACCATAACTATGCAACCAGATCGACAGGATGAACAATGAGAATACCAATCACTAGAAACGTGTGGCGAAAGAAAAAGAGATTATATTGTGCCAAGAATCTTTAATAAATTAGATAAAAAGTTATTTGAGATGATGCAAGACAAAAAAACTCCATTGGCTTCAAAAAAGTACAAGCTAAAAGAATATATATTAAGGCTATGTACCTAATCTTACATTAATTTATAATTTCATATCATGTATTACTTGTAAAAAAAAACATGCAACACTCGATAATGACCTACTATCTTCATTATAAAATAAAAATTATTGTCAAATATTGAAAGCAACCATGCCGTAAAACTGCTGTGCAGTTTGGCATATGTATAATGTAATAACTATCAAAAAAAATTAATAAATATATTTAAAAAAAACTCTTTTGTAGATAAAAAGATGGATGAAGACCTCATTTAGAGTTTTTCTCCATCGCTGTCATATATTCGCAGGCTATTTGTATTTATGATTTAATTTATACATTCTTTTATTAGTGCTATGTGCACTGCATGTTTTAAACGGTTCTCTTTTTTTCTCTTTTTTGTTTAGCTAAGTTCAAACGCCTGTATTTGAGCTTAAAAGAAAGAAAGAAAAAAAATATAATGCAGTCATCGAGGATTGCTAATTTATAATGTACTAAATTCTAGGATTATATATTTAATATGAAACATAGCCTTTAAATTTAAAGGGAACATGATTTTGGAAGGAGTAGATACATAAAATCTAGAATTCAGTTTATATTAAATTAGTAATTCTCAGAGACACCATTAAATTTCGGATATTGCTGGCTTTGCTTTTATACCCTACAAATGATGATATATAAATAGTTATGGAGATAAGCAACTTCAAAATTTGCATTTTTTTATTTCGATCTTTCCTCTCAGTTTCCTGCAATCTTGGCAGAGATTTCGTTAAAATGGATGGAAATGCGTAACAGGAAATAAGACGCCGGGGAAGCGCGTGCAATTTCATTTGACCAATGAACGCGCGATGGAAAAACAAATCAATGTCTAGCAAGTGCCATCACAGCGAAGACGCACACTTCCAACAGCCAACCCGTTTGATTTTGTATATATGTTACGTGGCTGGTGTCAAGCGTGTGGTTGTTGTAACTTTGACATATTTTGAATTATATCTTCGAAACTTTCCAATAAATACTTTCTTTTTACAATAAAAATAACTACCCTTAATGATTTACAGTTTAAAATTTTATGTCGTTTATGTGATTACTTTTAAATATTTATTCAAAGTTTTCATACAATATGTATAGCGGCACACTACCGCCATCTATGAAAATAAATAAAAACATATAATTGACCAAACACATTTCTAAATAAAAATGTGTATGTAGATATATGGTACCTGCACGTATATTTTCTATACTTATATTAACTAATTAATAAATATATAGGTATTAGCTTTTTTAAATTTTGATTTTAACTTTTGCTGCAGCTCAATTTATATTTTTAATTGAGACATGTCAAATTTCACACGTCATATGCGACTACTGTAAGGCTCGCTCGATTTTTTTAAAATTATTTTTGACTCATCTCCCGTACAATGTTGGACTATGATCATAGTAACTAATATCGAATATTAAAAATTCATTCACGTAATATCATAAACTTCATAAATTTGAACCAGAATTTTCCGCGAGGTTTTAACCATTTCATTTGAATTTAATTAAAACGAATAAATTTTCAATATTCGATATAACTTACTTTCATGATAGTTCAACGTTTTACAGGAACATCATAGAAATATTGAAAAAAAATACAATCTTTGAAGTCGCAAGCTATCCTAGAATTCAGAAAAATTATCGCCGCAAGAAATAGAACCTATTTCTAAATCCATATCACCGATACTTACATCACGAAATATCCTCCGATAAAGACTTTGCTACATTAAAAAATTGACTTATGGATATGGATAGTTTTTAAAAATAATTAACAAAAATTATCTTTCTCCTCTCACGCAAGGTCGCTGTCAGTGCATTATCGTTACCAACTCGTTTGACCTGACTCAGCAATATTACCATATCCAAAAGCATTGCTTGAACCACACACCTAAATTGTTTTTTCGACTAGGCACTTTTGCAAAACGGAATTAGATCAAGTATGCACAACACCAAAATTATGTTGTGTCAGCACAATTTATCTCCCTACACATTTTTAATTTTTTTTCAAGCCTGATTTTCTTTTTTATATGTTTCACTACAATTGAGATTTGTGACCTATTATTGTTTTTTTTACTCCCTTTATATTAATTCGTGGCGTCTGCTTGTCTTCTCGTCTGACGAAAAAACTTTGGATCCATTTTAAACCCCTTTCCCGTGAAACCAATCGAGCTGAAAATTTGCAAGCAGACTCGTGGCGACGTTTAAAAAGATCTATCAAATTTTCGTTAAAAAAATTGATAAATTTTTGGATTTTTCAAATTTTGAGTTTTTGAATTGAATTGATTTCAAAATTCAACTTATTAAGTTGTATGAAAATATTTCAACGCGTCTGGTAGACGCGAAACTTGGTTATAGTATAATTTTGGATTTTTGGAAATTTTTTATAACTCCCTTTCATAGCGTCGCCCGACCGAAGCCCAACGCATAGGTTAAGCGAAAAAAAAATGTTTCAACTAGCAAATGAGAAAGGGAGTAGAATAAAAACTTGGTTTTTATGGGTTACTTTTTTTACTTTTAAGATCTTCCGACGAATTTTTATTTGATATAATATTTTGCTCTATGTGGTGGACTATGAATATTTGTTTAATCTAAAATATACAATGGTTTAAAATATAATTATGATGGACAGTGCGTACCAATAATAGAGATTCATGATACAAACTATGCTGAAATATAATTGGATAATGATATAATTAATGAAAAATAAAGAAAAATACTAAATAAAAGAAAGAATGCAAAGTAAAAATATTGAATATTGTCAAGAGATCGAGACTGTGAAAGTAAATGAAACAATAAAAACTATTAAAACTTTTATTTAACAAACAAAGTCACTGGACACGAATTTAATCGGAGTACCGTTTTAAATCGTCACTAGAATATTCCACACAGGTTTTCACTAATTCACGTCAATTTCAGGTCAGTACCCACTGTATCGCTTTACTCTTGTCTTTACTTGTTTTTGGTTTCGCTGATTTCGCTTTCTATGGCGTTAGCCCGCTGTTAAAGAATAACTCCTGCCATTGCTTTTAAACGTAATTTTTGTTTCACCAACATTCGATCGACTTCTCCACATTTCTAGTGATTATGGTTTCTTCGAGAATAGCCCAGATGGTTCTAGATTCATGTTGACTGTTCGAGAGACTGTTAATCACCATGGAATTGGTGAACGTTGCATTATGTAGAGTGATCACTTAAGCCGGCTCATACAGCTCTGAGACATCATATAAGAGACTTCCATTCACTTTTCTCATATATAAATTAGCTTCGTTTCATTGAGACATATAATTTATCCTTTATTAATTAATTATCATCGTTTTAAGACTCTCGTGAAATATGAATCTCTTCTTCTTCCTTGCACTGTCCCAACTCATTGCCTAGGTAGGCAGTTAGAGTCGGTTCTTCACGTTTCCAGGCTATATCTTCTTCGGTTCTGGGTATCGCTTTCTTCCAGGCCGTTTCTCTGTAGTATTTTGGAGCATTGAGTCGTCCAGGAGATTTTTGGTCTTCCTCTGGATGACTGTCGATGGAGCTTCATAGACATTGTCTACTTCACCGTATACCAGTCAAAAAATGCAAAAAGCAGGTTAATATATCAAAATCAATCAATTTATATTAAGCACGCCGTGTTGCATTATTTTTGTTAAACAACATGGCACGGATTAAAGAAGTAAAAAAATGCCAACCTGGCGGCGAGTGGCATTGGGTCACCAATCAATGAAGGGCCACAAAAGAAAAAGGACAAAACACAATCTCAGTTGTCTCCATAATCACTTTTGGCTTTTCGACTCTTGGGCGTTTATTAGTCCATAAAACACCGAGTCCCTAGCGGCCTAAACAAATACGATTTTTTAATTAAATGAAATGTTTAAAGTTCAAATATTACATAATCCCGAAGGGATATACGATTATGTACTAGGTCTGTATGTGTTTTGGCTTAATTGGAAGACAAATAATGTCATTTGGACCGAAACAAAATTAAATTCTCGTGTTTGCGCGCTGCAGATTAAAACGAACGCTTTTAAATTTATTATAAACCCCGTTCGCAATGTGTTTTATTTCCCTTCCAGGAAGGGATGAACGACCGGGATAAATGATGTTTTCATTAAACGCTGCTTATTGAATTTATATTATTAGCGAGCCCGGCTGGCGATGCGGTGTGACGTCACTCAATGTACAAAACCGTCGCTTAAAATAATTGCCATCGTTAATATTATGTACCGAATAACAAACATGTTCCAACGGCTCGCTGAGCGATGGCTCTAAATTTTTTTTATTGAAAAAAAAAAGATATGACAGCTCCAAGGATCTATGAATATTACATTTTTCATTTCCATACATTTGTAAACATAAGAATAATAAAAGAAAAATATGTAGGTACTAAACGGAGAAACACTAAACTTTTATGTTTGTTACCTACTTATTTCTTGAATCTGTAATATTTTAGCATGATTGATGTAATAGTTTTGAAATGTTCTAGATGATTTTTTTGTAATTTGTTGTCTCTATCTTTTATTTCGGCGGCCCTCGTAGCCCAGTAGGCATGACACTAGTTCCCACGCCGAGAATTCCGGGTTCGATTCCCAATGAGATCACAATGTGTGATTTACTCAAGCTTGTGTTGCGTTTCTGTAATTGGGCCTCTTGGCCTGTTGAAGTGTAAAAAAAAAGATTTTGTTATTAGTTTTAGTATTTCGATATTTATTAAGTTATTTCGAAAACAACCAATTACAAAACTCATCACCACTTCAAAAAAACTTTTAAGTTGAGAATGTCATATTTTTTAGTTGAAAATGTGGATTTTATCGGTCACGGCACTTTAATGTGATATCTACGCTAGAAAGAAACAAAGTTATAAGTTATTGACCGCTCACGCTAGAGAGTAACGCAACAACAAACTTTCACGCAATGTGTTGTTTAAAATAAATGTAAATTTAACAAATAATAATAAATAAGTGTTAAATCGTTTTAAAAAACTTTCTTAAATTTCTTGATAGTCATTCATTACATAAATAAAATAAAATATATGGTTTGCTTTCAACCAAAATTTCTTTTTCATCTACAAGTTTGAGCTTATGAAGGACATCGACAAAATCATTATTTTTATTTAGACGTCCTAAAAATAATTAGACATTAAATAAATATATTAGGAACGATTACATTTTAATAATAGAAAAAATTATACATACAAAATATTCGTCCGCGGCCGACTATACAGTGCCGTGAATGAAAAGTCGACCTGCACTACCTATCAACAGATCGTTTTGTGTCACTTTTCTTTTTTGTTTTAGAATGGAAAGTGATAAATTTGATACAGTTTTTTTTAAATTGAGAACTGGAATAACCCCTTTTGAAAAGTGATTGTTTTGTTATAAGAAATATGAAAATAATAATGATATAATTTGTCATAATATGCAAAAGTATCACTTTTAATACTTTCAGTACTATTCGAATTACGAGAGCAAAACACTTTAAAACCCGTTATATCAGAATGCACAAGTGATATTCATGCACTGGTACTGTGATAGGTCTCAGATACTCGTATTATACAACACCTTTGTACACACCCTTTAATTCAATAAAAAAGCATATTTAAATATAAGGTCCTTACATATGAAATTGGCGTTTAGTATGGGAGGAACATAAAGCCGATTTTTTTTTATTATAATATATTTATTTAATCAAAGTATGTACCATTGCTATCTATGCACTTTTGCCATCTCATAGGTAGTTCATCGATCCCTTTACTAAAAAAACCATTCGGACGGGAATCAATAAAATCTTTGAAGGCGGTTTGGACTGCCCCATCGGAGTTGAATTTTTCCTTTGCAAGAAGTTATCCAAATTTCGAAAAAAATGGTAATCTGTTGGGGCAAGGTCCGGAGAGTACGGTGGATGTCTTAGACATTCCAATTGAAGCTCCTCTAATTTGGTAGCCGTCTGTTGTGCAGTGTGTGGTCTAGCGTTATCATGAAGCAGCAGTGGCCTAGAGCGATTAACCAGCCTAGGTTGTTTAGCAGCTAGCTTTTCCATCATGGTTTGCAGTTGCTGACAATAGACATCTGCCGTAATCGTCTGGCCAGATTTAAGAAAGCTTTAGTGAACGACACCAGCACTAGTCCACCAAACGCTCACAAGTAACTTTTTTGGAGTCAATTTTTGCTTGGGGCATGGTTTGGCTGGTTCGGCAGGGTTCAGCCCTTGCGATGAGCGCTTCCGATTATCGTACAGGATCCACTTTTCATCACAGGTAATGATTCGATTTAAAATCCCTTCATTATTGTGCCGGTTGAGTAATGCAACGCAGCAGTCAACGCGCGTTTGTTGATTTGCTTCACTCAATTCGTGAGGTACCAACCTTTCAAGCTTTTTCACCTTACCAATTTGCTTCAAGTGGATTAAAACAGTTTTATCACTAACACCGCAGCCTGCAGCTAACTCGGATGTGGTTTGCGATGGATCCGCTTCCACAATAGCC